>RPFO01002305.1:0-40071 GCA_009746045.1 Mesostigma viride
CCAAACTCCCCCAACTCCTGGAAGCGATCTTCTGCGAGGCCCCTCGGTTCATGTCGTACACGCCATGGTTCGCCAGCGTCTGGCCCGGCGCCGCCGTGGCAGCAATGCGTGCCGCCCGGTTGACCACCGGCCCGAAATAGGCGGCGCGCCCAGTAGTCCCGTGCGGCTGGCAGTCGTTGGGCACACCCATGCATAAACCGATCTGCAGCCGCAGGCCCCTGCAGGGAGTCATGGCAGGCAACAACGAACCAGCCACGACGCATGCAAGTGTAACAGCAAGTTGTTACGCCGCGGATATCTACCTCCACCTCTACCTCTAATGGGCCTGATACTACCTAAACTGGTCAGGCCTCCTCTACTCAACCCTCTGGCGAAAGACGAACGTGACGGAGCTGATCTCAATGCATTAACGTAGGTGTTACTAAAATACGCCATACAACCATTTATCAAAACCCGTTTACTCCAGGAATAGAGGAAGGAAACACAACTACACTGCCGTGACCCAAGCCTAAATGTGTTAATTCATTTAACACACGCCGAGTGCACACACAAGGGATAGAACGCGCATAAATGGTCACCAACGGTCCAACACGCTCGGGCCGACATGGCCCTCGCCTACAGATGCACGCTGGTCCACTACATCTACTGATGCACGCTGGTCCACTACATTCTACCACAGGATCAGGACCACTAGTAAAGTACGCGGCGCGGCGCCCAACGGCACCCAATGTACCACAGTACTGTTACGAGGACAATAATGTCCCGGTAGGAGCCTAAACGTAAACCTGGGGACAACCGAGGCAAAAGACCTAATTTACGTCCGTAACTACAACGAATTGTTACGCGACGTAACACCTCCCCCCCACAAAGGTAGGGAGCCCTCTCCCTACGCACAGGGAGGAAAACAAGGGGTAGGAAACCTAATGCACCCAGCACACACTAACACAGTCGGCAGGCCATCCAAGATACAAAGCACCAATAGTTCACACGGTCTCCACCACCACGCCTGGAGGTGTAGGGTTAGCCAGCACCAAGCCTGGTGGTAGGTTCCCCTAACTGCCTGGAACAAAGTCCTTGCCGGGGGGAACGGCACTGGGCAGGACACACAGAGTAAACCAATCAGCACCAAGGACCAAGAACGACCAGTCAACTGGCCAGAACATGAGGGCGACTCTACATACCGGAGGGACAACACCCTCAGGTCGGGCCTAAAGTTGAATGAGAGTTTACCACCGAGGGAATCCATGGCTCTTGCAGGAAAGTTGCCTTTATTATAATGAGCAAACACAGACGTAAGTCACGTCAAGTCCGAGACTGCACGTAGCACAGACGACAGGGTCGTTATGCCAAGAGAGCGTGCACGCAAGAGCTAGCGCCCCAGTGTGACCAAGTCACTCATATAGCTTGCTAGGGACGCGTCCAAGTATTCAGCTGCACTGTCACAGCTGAACTGTCAATCAATTGATTACACAGACTCTGGCACGCCTTTGGCGCGCAGATCTATCAATTGTCCATACGGCTAGTCCTGTGGACCTATCCGTACACTAGTCAGCATCAACTGTCTCATAGGTCCTGGCGCGCTACAGTGCGCCTACCTATCAATTGACCATCAAGTCCTGTACAAGTCCTGTCAACGTCCTGCGGACTATCAAAGTGACACTTGTACATCCTGTGTCCGTACGCGCCCACAGTGGCGCGCCGGGTACTGTCGGCACAGCCTAGGAAACGTCATAACTTTTACGTTCCTTAACCAAATGAGGCGTTCAAGGTGCCGTTGGAAAGAGCGTAACAATCTCTATCCATCTAACGTAAATCCTTTACGTTAACTCCTAAGGCCCTCTATCTAATGGCCATCCGTCTGGTAGGTACCACGGGAGGCCAGCAGGACATCCAGGTAAGCCTGGTAGTGAGACACATCCTCAGCATTGTCGTGCCTATCTACAGTGAGGAAAACATCGGCCCACACGCCGTCAGGGAAAAGACCCAGGAAGGCCCAGTAGTACCTATGCTGTGTAAGAACGACCTGGCCCCGGGCCCAGTCCAGGAAACCGCAGGCAAAGAGGCGTAGGAAAGGCTCTACCGCGATCAGGCAGAGAGCCCGAAGGAGCAGGCGATGATACCGGATCCGAGGGCGCATACCCGTCGGGAAAAACAGATCTACCAGGGGCTCCACGTTGGACGGCCACAACCGGATATGCCGAATCTCGCGGGAGCGCCACCGGCGGGCACACTGTCGCGACCCGAACGTCTCGAGGTAGTCGCTAGCCCGGGGAGGAGGATGACCCCGAGAGTCCAAACCCTGGCCCGGGATGGGCGCTGGACGACGGGCATCCCACTCTAGGATGGGCTGAAGGACGGTGCTGTACGTGGCACCCGGCACCGCAGGAAAATCTACCGTAAGAGCATCTGAGGCCATAATGCCCAGAGGCGGAGGGTAAGCCCACTGGAACCCGCCGTAGGTGTCCAAGTCATTGTGGCGCCGCGCCCAGCGGTACAGGACGCGCCGAACCAGGATCTCACCCTGGAACACCGGATCAGCCAAAATAACCATGTCGAAAGGAGGCCGATCAGTCTCAACTGGTAGGTTACGGTCCCGCGGCGCCCGACACACCTGGGAGAACCCGTAGGACATGGGCGAAATGGCCAGCTCGGCGGAGGCGCGCGGCAGGTCACACTGGCGGCAAGCGAGCGCAGACATACCATACCCGAAGACAGGCGTGTCGCGCGACTCCGGAGTCGCATGCACCACAGAAGGGGCCCGATCCCGATCGCCCTCTGACAACTCCCGAAGGGAATCGGCAGCGCGGGTGGCGCGCGGGTCAGAGCCACTGGACCGAACAACCGCAGCCAAAGACCGCGGGGCCGAAGGGGCAGGGGCCGACGAAGGGGTAGGAACCGGCACAGGCGCAGAAGGTGCCGGTACAACAGGGGGCCGCGTCGGACCCGATGCCGCAGGGGGTCGCGACGGACCCGCCTCCGCAACTGGCGCGCCGGTCTCTGGGGGTGGAGCACCACCAGGCCACATGTTGAAAATAGGACCCGTGGGGACAGGCAATCCGGCATACGACTGGTTACCGTCCAAGCTCCAGTCAGGCACCGGGATCCTCTGCGGAGGACCGCCCTCCCAAAGCCTGGGAAGACCGCCCGGGTCGCTGAAGAAACCCCGCGAGGGCGGCGCTGACGTGGTGGGCGGCTCGGACGCGGCGGCGGCGGGCGCTGCCACTGGGACGGCGGACTCGCGCCGAGGCGCAGGTACGTCAGTAGCAGGCGCAGCGGTAGCCGAAGGCGTAGGAGCTGCAGCACCAGAGGGAACCGTAGACGCCGAGGCGACCGAAGGGGAAGGGGGCACAGCTGCAACAGACACCCCACCTGGCGTGGCTGGAGCGTGCGCCTGGGCCGCCATGAAGGCCCCGAAGGCCGCCGTCAGGGACTGGATCTGCGCCTGCATCGCAGAAACTGTCGCCGCAAGAGGATCAGGCTCACGACCAGAGCCCGAAGGGGTAGGCTCCACCGATGCGCACAGGACCGACCTCGGTGAAGACGGGACAGGGGAAGGCGCCGACACTGAAGAGGAGGACGCCGCAGGGGAGGCCGAATACTCAGGGGAATACTGCGCCTCTACCGGCGCGTCCGTAGGGGTAGGGTCGCCAAATCCTACGCCCGCGTTCTGGTCTGCTATCTCCATGAACTCTACGGCCCGTAACAGGTCGCAGGGGTTCTCATCCATTTCCGCATCACCCTCGGCCGGAAGCCAGGGGAACACATCCCGTAGGCAGGAGCGGCCCACAGGGGTAGAAAGGTAGGAAAACACCCTGGGGCACTGGAGAATCGCAGCTATCTGTCCCAGGGCTGGACAGCTGGAGCCACATTCTAGCAAACAGTGGCCGGCATCGTCGAACCCGTGCAAAACAAGCTGATGCGGTTCAGCAGGGGAAGGACCGTACCACGTGACCCCGAAGAGAGCCGCCCTGACTATGCCCGCATGCTGGGCCTGGAGGGCCGGATGCACGACGCCACCCGGGAAACTAGACCGTGACACCCAACGGCCCGGAAGGGCCTCGAAGTACAGCTCAGGGTCCGGTAGGGGCAGGGACGGCAGCGGGCTCTCAGCCGGAGGGGTAGGCTCTGACATGACGGCTGCGGAGGGGAGGGGACAACCAACCACCCGTCGACAGCAGACATAACATAAGAGAGGAGAAGGCCTACAACTAGAGCTTGTGCAGGGTTTTATATTCCTGCAGCAGGCGACTACACCCATCTAGCTCACTCTCCGTATACCAAACCTTATCTACTTCACTACGAGCATACATCCACTTCACTTTATACTGACGCTGGGTACCGCGGCCCTTTTTGATATCTCTATGGGCCACGATGCTTTCTACTTCGTCTTCTACTTCCCCAGTGTCAGGGTTATGCTCTAAAGGGGCAGGCGCTAACTCCCTGCCAGCGAACGTACTAGGATGGTACAGTTTAAGCTGGCTCCTATGGAAGGTGTTTGAATGCGTTTGCCAGGAGGTAGGGATATCGACTTTATATAAGAAATTTCCTACCCTAGACAACACATGGAAGGGTCCTAAGAAGGCGGGCCTAAGTTTGACCTTCAGTTCTGCTTCAAACTTATGAGCAAAACGGCCAACACGGGGGCCTTCTACTAATACTAGATCTCCTATTTCTATCTCAGGTGCTCGTCTATCTAAGGAGGCACGCAACCTAGCAAGGTACTTAGCCTGAGCTTTTTGGTACCCTGAGATCGCGTGGTCATGAGCAGTTTTCATTCTATCTAGTAAGGACTGTACACCTTCTACAGTATCTCGGGACACATCATCCTTGTCCCGTAGAGGACTAGCTAAGAGAGAGGTAGGGGTAAGGGGCTGTCTACCAGTATCTAAGAAGAAGGGCGTATATCCATGCGCAGCTTGGGGACAATTGTTGAGGGAGAACTCTACCAAACATAAATAATCCTCCCAATCACTACCCGAGCCATTAACATAGTGCCTAAGCGCTTCTTCTACTACCCTATTAAGACGCTCTACTAAATGAGAGGAGGAGGAGTGGTAGGCAGTACCGTAGGTAACCTTGGTACCGATGGCAGCGAAAAACTGCTGCCAAAAATCTGAGGTAAATAATTTATCCTTATCACTAATAAACTGCCTACTCAATCCATGATATCTATATACATTATTGAGGTATAGGCGTGCGCAATCACGTGCGGTGAGTTCTAAAGGACACGGCACAAGATGGCACATACGAGTAAAACGATCTATGAACACAAGGATTTGGGCATTGCCCCTATCATTCTTTCTAAAAGGTCCTACAAAATCCATCATGATAGAATCCCAAGGCATGATGGGGTCAGGCAAGGTCCTAGGTTCTGCTATCTGTCCTACATTATTGGGTTTCATTTCCTGGCAAGATTGACAAGTTCTAACATACTCATCTACATCCTTATAAAGGGAAGGCCAGTAATAAGAGCGGGCTACTAGGTCCCGTACCCGTTTACCACCCTGATGAGCAGCTAAGTCATGCAACTCAAAGAGCAAGGAGGAGCGACAGATAGGAGGGACATACAGGCGCCATTGAGGGGGAGAATCTGCTATCTGCACATATAAAAACCCACCTACAAATTTACAAGGGTGCTTGCCTAATTGTTGGGGATGTGCAGCAATGGCAGCTAATGCTTCCGGCTCAGTGGCCGTAAATCTACTAATAAGGCGTTCAAGATCAGAGGTAGGCATCGCTACAGAAGTATCCAGAACAGGTTTAAAGAGATCTCCTACCGCCTTGCCAAAGAGAAGGGGAGGTCCTAGAGGGACTACGTTTTCATAAGACTTTCCTGACCTAGTCGCTATATGGCTAAGCGGTATAGAAATTTTATTTTTCCCCTCCCCCCCACCGAGGCCACGGGAAGGGCCTCACACGGGAGAGAGAGTCCTACGTGAGAAAGGAGATCAGGCATGCGAACAGCTGTATGAAAGAGGTAGGCATAGGATTCATCATCAGGTAGTTCACCATAAGGGGTTACACCCATAGTAGTAGGAACTAGAGTAGTATTGAGAACATCAAGGTCCTCGAAGAAGGAATAGTCTGCACGACGAGAGAGTGCATCTGGTACTATGTTATCTACACCCTTGACATACTGAAGTTTAAAAGGGGAAAACTGTGCTAAAAATTCCATCCAGCGCGCTTGCCGAGGGGTAAGGTTGGGTTGGGAGAGAAGATGGGTAAGGGGACGATGATCCGTTTGGATAACTAACCTATAAGGATCTAGCTCACAGGGTTCATTCAGGCAGACATCAAATTGAGCACCTTTAAGGAAGTGCTGCCACGCGTGGCAACAATACACCACAGCTAAGAGTTCCTGCTGGTGTACAGGATAGTTACGCTCCGCAGGGAGCATTGTCCTAGAGATATACTCAATTGGCTGTAAGCCCTGACCCTGATCCTGGAGAAGGACACCACCTATAGCTACTTTACTAGCATCTGTAGCCACAACAAAGGGTTTAGTAGTATCCGGTAGGATGAGTACAGGAGGGGAAAGGAGTAGGGATTTTAGGCACTGAAAAGCCGACTGACATTCACTACTCCAAACAAAGGGGATATCCTTCTTTAATAAATGATTAATAGGGGCTGCTATAGTTGCGAAACGCGGGATAAAACGCCTATAGTAAGAAGCAATTCCTAGGAAACTACGTACACCTTTAACGTCGGTAGGAGTAGGCCATTCCTGAATTGACTTAGTTTTATCCGGGTCGGTAGCGACCCCGGCATCTGACAGAACGTGCCCTAAAAATGGGACACTCCTACCCGAACGAACTTTAGCACGGCGCGCCCACAAAGAATTTTCAGCCATTATTTCTAATACTTTCTTTAAATCACGTAGGTGCGTTTCAAAATCAGGAGAGTAAATAAGAATATCATCTAAGTAAGCTTGAGCACAAGAACGGTCATGCTCAGATAAAGAAACAGAGGAGAAGGAAGGATCCTTTAGATCAGAGGACACCTGAGGAAGATGAGAATTTCCCATAACAGGTCTAAGCACTTCATTCATTAACATTTGAAAAGAGGCAGGCGAGTTACAGAGTCCCATAGCCGCTACTCTAAACTGGTAATGACCAAAAGGGGTAGCAAAGGCGGTTTTATGGCAATCCTCAGGAGCTATCCGCAACTGCCAAAAACCATCCGCACAATCCAGTACTGTGAAACAAGTGGAACCTTTAACCTTATTAAATATATCATCAATACGAGGTAGAGGGTATTTAGACTTCACAGTAATATCATTCAACTTCCTATAATCAGTAACTAGGCGAAACTTGCCATTTGGCTTAGGAACTAACAGGACACCAGCTGAGTAGGGGGAGTTACTAGGCTCTATCAATCCTGCTTCTAATAATGACACTAAAATCTGTTTTAGTTCCTTTAACTCGGTAGGGCCCATTCTATACATCGGAGAGTGCGTAGGAACTGCACCGTCCTTGATAACTACACGGTGTAAAACAGAACGAGGAGGAGGATAAGAAGGAGTCTTTTCTTCAAAAACCTTTGAGGAATCTATCACAGCCATGTATCTTACTATTTCATTTTCAGTAAATCCCACTCCTATTGTATCCACTGTGTTTATATCTATATCCACACTATTATTAGTGATAGGTATCTCCTGTACTTCTAACTGAAGGAACATACATAGTAAATATCCATATTCCTTTAGTTCAGAACGCAACTCATCATTGGACATTAATACTTCAGGTATAGGTCTTACAGGAGGATCAACAGGTGTAGGAGGAGTAATATCTACCAAGGATAAATTTTCCAATCTATAATGACGTTCAGGTACCCAGTAAGAGCTATCTGGAAACCAAATGACCATGGTATCATAATTAATAGTAATCTTATTATCCTGGTGCCAATCTAATCCTAGTAATACATCAGCGGTAGTGATAGGGCCTATAGTGGCCGTCAGGTTGACAGTACGTCCTTGTATAACCATGGGAAGGGACACCGTACCCGGGGAATGACTGGTGCGACCATCAGCATAATGAACAGTAACGGGTTTGGTGTGAGGGGTAGGGACTAGTCCTAAACGCCTAACTAGGGCTTCGCTCACAAAGGAGCTAGCCGCACCGCTATCTACCAACACAGAGACATTCAAGAGTTCATCAGCATGCAGGAAAGGGTCTACAACAGTGTGAGGGACGGTTAAACCACCATTCAAGAACATAAGAGGACGCACACGTAGTGGTAGGGAAGATTCAGCTCCTACAGAGGTTATAAAAACAGGCAGGCAAAAATTTTTATCTGGGGTACTATCTAAGGACCTGTCCAGGTTACCCCCGGCTGACAGGCCTACTGTTCCCCCCCCCCCCAAATCCATAGGAACTAACCCCGAAGAAGACCCTGGCGAAAAAGCCACTGCTGGAGGGTCACGAGGGAGCGAAGAGGGTGCGGGAGCCTGATTATCATAGGGGAACCCTGGGGATCCTGTCTGCACAGCATTCAGCCTACTAGGGGTAGCTGAAGGACCGGGTTGGTCAGTACGCCGTACGGAGCCGCAAAAATACGGGAAAACGTACACTGAAGGCCTCCGCCGTATATACGCGTACTTTACTTCAGAATACGCGGTGTGGACTTAGAATTTTTCGGGGGTACCAGCGGGCAGCGGGCACTGGCGCGGTGCCCAGGTTCTGGGCGCGGCGCGTTCACTGCACATTTGAGATTTTTACTACTAGAAGTAGATGCGTACAGTTCTTTCCATAAAGCGCAAGCCTTGCAAAATCTTTGGCCGGTAGGAGACAGCTAGGACTAGGTACATAACGCATAATGCCAGCAAATGCCAGCTGTGCTACTGACGGTGTAATGCAATATCGCGACGACGAGGCCAGTGCGACTGTGCGATAGTGTGCAGCCATTTTCGATTTGCAGCCATGCCGAAGAAAGGGCCTGAATGGGATTTCGTTGTCGAGAAGAAAGAAGCAGTCACAGATGCTGTTAGTAACACAACGCAGTATGTGTCGAGGATGTTCTGCTCATTTTGCAACAAGAACTTCTCCTAGAAGGCGGGGCCAATCAGCGTATTCTGAGTCCGTGCACACTTTGCCGGAATCGCAGGGGAAGGGATGTTACCCTGCAACAAAATTCCACCGAATATCCGGAGCAGGTTTCTCAGGATTGCTAACAACAAGTTGCAGAAGTCAGACGCCAAGAAGCATCACAATTTGAACAGGGCAGTGGCGGAGATGGGAGGGGCTGCGCCGGCTGACTTGTCGTCGGTTCCCAGCAAAGGCCAGCTGAGCATCACCAAATGGCTGGTTCCCGTCGACGAGAAAGGTGTCCAGCTGCTGGCTGCCGAATTTTTTATCGAGAACGGCATTGCCTTCAATGCGGCTGAGAGCGCCTCTTTCAAGCAGATGGTGGCCGGCATGATCCAGTACAAAGGAGGGCACGTCACCCCTCCTTCTCGGAAGTTGTGTCTTATGTCCTCTCATGCATTATATAGTGGATGGCTTTCCTTACATTTAACTAATTAATTGATTCCTTACAGTTCCCGTTGCAGTCTGCTCCCCCCAGCATTTAACAAATCATAATCAGATAGGATTGCAGGGCATAAATTAATGGAAGATGTTAATAAATAAGCATATACACCAAATTTCAGTTGCAATAACTGCATGACCATCATCAAGGAGCGTGCTAATTGGGTGACTGACAATTGGACCACAAAAACTGTCGCGTATTTTACTGCCGCGTATTTTACACCCCCCACGTATAATACGCGTATTTTAGGTCCGCGTATTATACCCCGTACCCGTATTTGCCAACCCGGCTGAAGGAATGCGTCCTGAAGTAGGGCGAATAGGAGCACGCTGAGGGGTACGAGGAGGGCGAGCGTCGGGATGAGGGGGAGCACCCGAAAGGAACTTGGGGCACTCACGTTTAAGATGACCTACTTCCTTACAATGATAGCATGTGATATGAGAGACATCAAGGGCTGAAAGGTCAGTAACACAGATATCTAATTCTTCTACATAGGAGTTCTCCTCCTCAGGGGTAAGGATAATATTATTAATACGGGAACGGGTAGGAAGAGAAGGGGTGGTGAAGAAATCTGCTACACGCAAGAGATGCTGGCGCACATGCTTGAGGGGCAGATCAGTAAAACGGTAGGCAGAGAACTGGCGCTTGACTTCACGTAATAAGGGTCTACTGAGGCCTTGGAGGAAGCGAGCACGTACTTCTGCACCCGACAAATCCCTAATTCGTACCATCTGAGCATCAAACTCTTTCATATACTCCTTAAATGATTTAGTACCCTGCTGCAAGGTACCAAAGGCTAATCTATCCTGCCAATCTGAATCAGGAGGGACTAAATGGTTCTCTAAACGCTTAAACAATTCTGCTACAGAGTTAGGGTAGGCATGAGAGGCCAAAGACTCACACTGAATGAGGTTAGCAAGCTCAGGAGTAATACAGGTTGTGAGATAGTGAGGAACTAATACAGCATCAGAAAGACGCCATCTATTATGATTCTGCCACGACTCCGTGTTCTGGGTAAGCAACATAATAAAGGTGAAAAACTGTTGAGGGGTAGACTTGACATCCAGCTTGGGAAGATTAGCAAAGAGGGGAAGAGCAGGGGGCTTAGGGGGATTAGTAGAGTCAGTTTTTCCCATAGGGCCACTGTCTTCCACTGCTACATAAGCGGGATAGAAGGAAGGAAGAGGAAAAGTCTTGGGTAGGGGTCTAGAAGGGCCACCGTTTCAGGCTGGTGCCCATAAGAGAAGGGGACAGTATATTGCTCACGAAGAGAGGAATAGGCAAAATGATCATAATTTCTGTCATCTAAGGGCATGGTGCTGAAATCACTATTAACTTCTAAATCAGCCACACGGGTAGGGACCTGGGCTGCCTCATAGGCCGTCTCAGGGTAGGACCAGGAAGCAGGTGGGTAAAAGGGAACTGCACTAGGGCGCCCAGAAGGACCGACAGGGGCCGAGGCACGACCCGTGTTAAGAGCAGGCATGGAAGGCACAGGGTGGGAAGGAGGCCTAAAAGCATTGTTAGTTAGTGAGGACCTGCTGGAGGGTTGAGCCAAGGTTGCAGGAGGGGCAGGGGCCTGGTTCAGGGTAAGGGAAGGGTCATCACTAAATCTGACTTGCATACGTTGACGTTGTTCATAGGTAGGAGGGGTAAGTGAGGGACGACGGCGACCATCAGCAATAGGAGAAGGAGGTGAGGCACGAAGGTTACCTTGAGGAGTGAGATGGTGCACTGTTTCAAGTGAGTCCCGTCGGTTACCACGATTGTTGTTATGGTTGTTATTATTATTATTATTATTACTCATAGTAGGAGTATTGGTAGGTATAGGCGACATGTTACCACCCACTGGATCCATTTTTATTTAAGTAAATGATCAGAAATCTAACTGAAAGCAACAAGGATAAAGGGCAAGGCCTAATATAAGGCAAGGAAAGAAAAGAAAAAGATTTTAATGGCTTAAAAGAAGGAAACAATTTAAATCAATCCTTTTTAACAACAGTAATGGATAGGGAACCGAATTCTAAGGTGAGAGGAGTATCTAAGCTAGATGAGGATGCAGCCCTCTTAGGGGGAGACGAAGGAGGGGTAGCAAAATCTAGAGCTTCTACAGGAGGGCGACCATGAGGAGTAGAACGTACGTGTAGGCCTAGATCTGATACGCTATGGTCTATAAGGAATTGTTGAGCTTCCTCGAAGGTAACAAATTTCTTATACCTAATTACATTATATGTACGATTTTGCACTATCTTCCTAGCATCTGACCAAGAGAGGAAAATGGCTGACCATTGAGGGGGGGGGCCCACAATCAATCTACAATACCCATGCCAAATTTTATTACTTGAGGAGACGCCATTTCAACAAATACATGACAATTGATGCTCATTGTGAATGCGTTTCCACATGAAATCATTACCATTTCATGCAATTTGGTCACTGGTGCGCTTTCCGCGTGCACTTTTCATTACTAGATTGCTTAAATTTATTAAAATTTATTAACATTTATTAAAATTTATTCAAGTCGGGGTAAAATTGGCTGTTTTTGTCATAGTGTCATGCACTCGGAGGGTAAGCAAGTGAGACAAGTTGTAGATTATTTACAATTGCACAACCCTCTCCACGACCCCGCTAGTTCTATTTATAGAACGAATTATAATTATTGCCAAAATTGTGCACAAGCCTGTGCACAACCCAACCAGTAATTCCCACTTGAACTTTGAATATTCAAGTGAATGCTCTGGAGACAGATGTACAGATCGATCTTTACAAATGTACACGAGTTCAGATCAAGCTATCTAACTACCTACTAACAGGCGTTTCTTTACACCCCGTCCGCTGGGCTTCTTTACACCCCCCTCCCGCACATCTGCGCCAGCCTTCCCTTGAGGTTTTCGTTTGCCCTGCCCTGCGGCTTGGTCTCCCCCCTTCTCTTGGAGTCGTGGGGAAGATCTGGTCGCTGGGGAAGATCTGGTCGCCAGGTACCCCTTGTCCATCCACCACTCCAAATACGTTCCCTCAGGTGGCTTGAAACAGTTCCGCATCTCGTCTTGTTGTACCTTGAAAATTGCCGCGGGCATCGTCCCCTGCTCCCCATTAATCCAGATTCCCTTTTCGTCACACCCTTCTGCCCAAAATTTAACGTACCACACGCCCGTTTTATCCACCTTTCGAACGACTCCATGCACCAGGAACGTGTCGACGTGGAAATCAGGCATGTGTGCCAGCTTCATTGGGTCTGCATTGAGTTTAGCCACCGAATCAGCAGCCCACGTGGGCTTCCACAACGTATCAAGGCGCTGGGATTGGTTCTTCCGATACTGGCAAAATTCACCGCCGTGCTTGCACAATACCGAAACCGGACATCCAACAGGCGAGCGGGGCACGACCCGTTTCCCCCCCCCCCACCTTCCAGATTCTCCATCCACGGCTGCCAACTTGGTGGTGGCACTTTCTTGTCTAGTGGCTTGGGCTGGGTTGCGGTAACTGTGACACGTCTTTGTGGCGCTTCCTCCTCAGGTTCCGATTCTTCCGATTCTTCCGAATCTTCCTCAAACCCTTTGGGTGGGCCGCCATGCGCGTCATCCTTTGGCGGCTCCTCTTCAGACTCGTCACCTGTGGGTGGGACAAGCAATGACGAGCGGCGCAATTAGTTATCATTACAATCGCAAATCAAACTTGGGAATATGCAAACATCATAATTTAACCGACCATATTCACTCAGATTAACTTACCCTTTGACAGATGACTAGCCGTTGCTCTTGATCGAACGTGCCCGCCAGGCGAAAGGAGCTTTTTGCAGTAGTCGACGGCACGCCCCAACATCCCCCCCCAGACGCCCCCGAATTCCCCTTCGAGCCTCCCTCCCCTCCCCCCCCTCCTTCCCCCGCCCCCTCTCCGCCCTTCTCTCCGCCCCCCTCTCCGCCCTTCTCTCCGCCCCCCTCTCCGCCCTTTGACCCGCCCCCCTCTCCGCCCTTCGACCCGCCCCCCTCTCCGTCCTTCGACCCCCCCCCTCTCCGCCCTTCGACCCCCCCCCTCTCCGCCCTTCGACCCGCCCCCCTCTCCGTCCTTCGACCCCCCCCCTCTCCGCCCTTCGACCCGCCCCCCTCTCCGCCCTTTGACCCGCCCCCCTCTCCGTCCTTCGACCCCCCCCCTCTCCGCCCTTCGACCCGCCCCCCTCTCCGCCCTTCGAACCCCCCCCTCTCCGTCCTTCGACCCGCCCCCCTTATCACCACCCTCATTCCCGCCCCCCTCATCATCGCCGGCACCATCATCACCAACCTCCTCCCCATCATCACCCCCATGTGACCCGACATCCTCATCATCCCCCATTGAGACGTCTTCGGCCGAGGGGGTCTCCGAGGCGGCGCGCTTCCGGCGTTTCTTTTTGGTGCCAGCGCCTGCCGTCTCCAGCGGACGCTTCTGGGCTGCACCCGCAATTTCCTTGCCCGAACGGCCGTTGGGATTGGAAATATCCTCCCCCTCAGGCCGCTTCCCAAGTACCTTCAGAAGGACCTTAAACCCATCCACCTGCTCCTTTGACCCAATGAAGATCACGGGTGGGTTGAAGAATCCCGTGAAATCGCCTAGGTACGACGACCAGGCGTCCTTCACACCATTGAAATCTCCACAATCCTTCGCCGCCTTCCAGTCCCTTTTCTCCACCCACGCACCCGTTCGACCCTTCAACAATTCCTCATCATTCCACAGCTTCGCGTGGTGTTCCAAATTCAGCAGCCATATCCCATTCTTGATATCCGGCTGGTTCACCCCCCCTTCCTCTTCACAACAAATTCGAACCCCTCCATTGCATTAAGTACCACTTGAGCCAACCGTGTCGGCCCATCGCTTTTCTCCCACGCGAAAGTCTTCATCATGAACTCACAGGTCGTTTCCCCGTCAGACCCGTAAATTTTCTTAGAAATCCACGGGCCCTGCTGCTCGATTTCGGATGCCAGCTCCTCCGACCCAAACTTCCGCGGGGGTTCCCGCTTCTCCCCCACCTTTTTTTGGCGACCCGACTGGACGTCCTCTGCCTCGGCATGTTCGGCTTGGCCTTCCTCCGGCACAGCCCCCGTCACCACCACAGCCCCCGCCACAGGCTGTACGGGTTGGGGCACCACAGCCTGTTCGGTTGGGGGTTCGGGCGCAATCAGGACCCACCATTTCGTTTCCTCCTTGTGGGTCGTCCCAAAATCCGTCCTCTCCAGCAGTGCAAGTGGGAAGGTGGAATCGTCCCTCCCCGTTGGCCTGATAACCGCCCTTAGTCTCTTGGCAGCTACAGCGACCGTATCGGCCACCCTCTGAAGGGCGCTGTCGGATTCCGAAGGCTGCATCGGCAACCAGCCGAGGTCGCGTGGTTCGGGGTATTTCCCCAAATCGCGGTTGTAGATCATGAAAAGCTGGACCATCACCTCGCAGAAGATCTTGGCCATGTATGTCAGGTCATACAAGCACTGAGGAGGAACGTGTTTGGCCTTCACGGTTGCCATGATAGACGGCCAGAATCGAAAGCGGGCTAGACTCCTCCACCCTTCCTGTTTGATCCCCCCCCCTTCCTCATCACCCTTCCCTCCCCGTCCAGCTTGTCCGCTGCCACGATGTCCAGAAACTCTGCAAGCTCCTTGGCCAGCTTGTCCTCAATCGGCATTCCACATCTACTGTCGTCGTTCGGAGCGACCGTTTCATCCTTCACAGCCGAGATGAAGTCGTAGACTTGGGTTTTCTCCGATTCGGACAAACCACCCTCGTTCAATCGCCCTCCAACCCGCTCCTCACCACCCTCCTCCCCCTCCCCGTCCTTCCTTGCCTTCTCAGTGCTGCTTGAAACCCCATGAATCAAATTCCATATTTCTTTCTGGTCCTGAAGGGGCACCTCCGGCTTATCCCAGGATTCCTCCATGTGCGTCTTGAAATAGTTGTGCACTTCCAGCAGCGCCGTCCCCCTCGACTTTTTGGAAACGGCCTCGTCTTCTGCATTCAGCCCCCCTCCGATCAGGGCAACCCTCCGATGCGCCTCTCTCCCCTGCATGCATGAAATGTGAATCAGTGTTTGAGACAAAAAACGGTCATACAACACACGACCTGACATTTTGTCCTTACACTTTGGAAGATCGGCCGTTCCCGAACAAAAATCACACCCTAATTTCCAGTTTCCAACGGCCGTTGGCGCAAGAAAAATCACACCCTAATTTCCAGGTTCCAACGGCCGTTGGCGCAAGAAAAATGTCGACCGAATTTCCAGGTTCCAACGGCCGTTGGCGCAAGAAAAGTATCAACCAAATTTCCAGGTTCCAACGGCCGTTGGCGCAAGAAAAATCACACACTAATTTCCAGGTTCCAACGGCCGTTGGCGCAAGAAAAATCACACCCTAATTTCCAGGTTCCAACGGCCGTTGGCGCAAGAAAAATCACACCCTAATTTCCAGGTTCCAACGGCCGTTGGCGCAAGAAAAATGTCGACCGAATTTCCAGGTTCCAACGGCCGTTGGCGCAAGAAAAATATCAACAAAATTTCCAGGTTCCAACGGCCGTTGGCGAAAGAAAAATCACACACTAATTTCCAGGTTCCAACGGCCGTTGGCGAACAAAAATCACATCTAGTGCCTACAACGTTCCCACACCCGATCCGTTATATTTACCTTTTGCGTCCGCATGTCCTTCATGGGCGGGATCAGTGCTTCCCCCTCCACCTCCCAGCCCTTGAGCACGTCCAGATTGGTGTACATGAACTTGTCCGCGTCCCTCACCAACCCCCTCCACAAATCAAACGCCTCCTCGGTTGTCTCCACGTACTTGCCCTTTTGTTTACCGGCAATCTCGCCAGCTATCGCAGTCCTCACTTGCTCGTCTGAGCCCTCAAAAATCACGGACTTCAACATCTGCGTGTAGTGGTTGCCGTCCAGCACGGCAAACTGCGCAAACACGAAAGGCTTGTCGTACGCGAGCATGTAGCCCAACGCGGTGTTCGTGAGCTCAAGTACTGCCTCACGGTCAGATGCATCTGACCACTCGGACGTATTCAAGTCCATGGTGATCAAATCCTCGGAGCACGCGGCCGCCATATCCTTCTTGGAGTACGTCCGGAGAATGGCCCTCCCTTCCTCGGCCGTTGGCGAACGAAAGTATCCGAACCTCTGCACGGCACGGTCACTGTCCTCCCCCGTCAGTTTTTTAATTTTGTCAGAAAACCCTGGATTCTCTTCCAGCCAGGCATTGTAAGAATCGGGCTCCTGGTCTGCCAGCACCTGCCACGCAAACCGGAAGATCAGCACGGCACATTTTGCCTTCGTCAGACTTGTGCCGGCCCCCACGAACCACGGCGCGAGCCCCTTACAATTCCGCACCGTCACCGTCCGATGCCTCATTAGTTCCGGGAGTTGGCACAAGTTGCTACTAAGGACCCGTACTTGAGTCGCAATCGCGGACCCCCCCACGATGTCGACATCGTCTGGAACTAGGCGTATCTTCTGCCGCAGATGAAACGCCGCCTGTATGGTGTCAGTTAGATTCTTGTCGTGCACTTGAGAGGACGGCGCTGGCTCCCAGGAGTCCAAAATGCTGGGCTTCGCATTTCCAGCACGTGTCGTCAGCAGCCCCTTCCTCTCAAAGGTCTTCACAATCCCCGACCATAAGTCGGTGCCCGGAGCTCGTTGGCGCCAGTCCTCAAAAAATGTTGTGAGATGCCTTTCCGCCACCCCATGTTCAATCTTGTAAGCCCACCTCCTCCGCTCTTCCTCCGTTCTCTGCCTTGACGGACGCCCCTGATCACATGCAAAAAACATACAGATAGCCGGAAGGTCAGTACTATGTTCCAACGGCCGTCGCCGGAAAAATAACACCCTAATTTCCAGGTTCCAACGGCCGTTGGCGCATGAAAATCACACCCTAATTTACAGGTTCCAACGGCCGTTGGCGCATGAAAATCACACCCTAATTTCCAGGTTCCAACGGCCGTTGGCGCGAGAAAAATAACACCCTAATTTCCAGGTTCCAACGGCCGTTGGCGCATGAAAATCACACCCTAATTTACAGGTTCCAACGGCCGTTGGCGCATGAAAATCACACCCTAATTTCCAGGTTCCAACGGCCGTTGGCGACAGAAAAATCACACCCTAATTTCCAGGTTCCAACGGCCGTTGGCGCGAGAAAAATGACACCCTAATTTCCAGGTTCCAACGGCCGTTGGCGCGAGAAAAATCACACCCTAATTTCCAGGTTCCAACGGCCGTTGGCGCAAGAAAAATGACACCCTAATTTCCAGGTTCCAACGGCCGTTGGCGACAGAAAAATCACACCCTAATTTCCAGGTTCCAACGGCCGTTGGCGCATGAAAATCACACCCTAATTTACAGGTTCCAACGGCCGTTGGCGCATGAAAATCACACCCTAATTTACAGGTTCCAACGGCCGTTGGCGCATGAAAATCACACCCTAATTTCAAGGTTCCGACGGCCGTTGGGCAAAAAAAAATAACACCCTAATTTCCAAATTGCAACGGCCGTTGGCGCAAGAAAATCAAGCAAGAAAAGGACAAGGACAAGGTGCTGGCACAATGACAAGGACAAGGACAAGGACAAGGACAAGGACAAGGACCAGGACAAGGACAAGGACAAGGACAAGGACAAGGACAAGGACAAGGTGCTGGCACAAGGACAAGGACAAGGACAAGGACAAGGACAAGGACAAGGACAAGGACAAGGACAAGGAGAAGGACAAGGACAAGGACAAGGACAAGGACGAGGACAAGGACGAGGACAAGGACAAGGACAAGGACAAGGACAAGGACAAGGACAAGGACAAGGACAAGGACAAGGACCCGGACAAGGACCCGGACAAGGACCCAGACAAGGCCAAGGCCAAGGCCAAGGCCAAGGCCAAGGCCAAGGACGAGGACAAGGACGAGGACAAGGACAAGGACAAGGACAAGGACAAGGACAAGGACAAGGACAAGGACAAGGACAAGGACAAGGACAAGGACAAGGACAAGGACGAGGACAAGGACGAGGACAAGGTGCTGGCACAAGGACAAGGACAAGGACAAGGACAAGGACAAGGACAAGGACAAGGACAAGGACAAGGTGCTGGCACAAGGACAAGGACAAGGACAAGGACAAGGACAAGGACAAGGACAAGGACAAGGACAAGGACAAGGACAAGGACAAGGACAAGGACAAGGACAAGGACAAGGACAAGGACAAGGACAAGGACAAGGACAAGGACAAGGACAAGGACAAGGACAAGGACAAGGACAAGGACAAGGACAAGGACAAGGACAAGGACAAGGACAAGGACAAGGACAAGGACGAGGAGAAGCACAAGGACAACCACAACGAAAAGGACAAGGACAAGGACAAGGACAAGGACAAGGACAAGGACAAGGACAAGGACAAGGACAAGGACAAGGACAAGGACAAGGACAAGGACAAGGACAAGGACAGGGACAGGGACAAGGACAAGGACAAGGACAAGGACGAGGACGAGGACGAGGACGAGGACGAGGACGAGGACGAGGACGAGGACGAGGACGAGGACGAGGACGAGGACGAGGACGAGGACGAGGACGAGGACGAGGACGAGGACGAGGACGAGGACGAGGACGAGGACGAGGACGAGGACAAGGACAAGGACAAGGACAAGGACAAGGACAAGGACAAGGACAAGGACAAGGACGAGGACGAGGACGAGGACGAGGACGAGGACAAGGACGAGGACGAGGACGAGGACGAGGACGAGGACGAGGACGAGGACGAGGACGAGGACGAGGACGAGGACGAGGACGAGGACGAGGACGAGGACGAGGACGAGGACGAGGACGAGGACGAGGACAAGGACAAGGACAAGGACAAGGACAAGGACAAGGACAAGGACAAGGACAAGGACAAGGACAAGGACAAGGACAAGGACAAGAACAAGGACAAGGACAAGGACAAGGACAAGGACAAGGACAAGGACAAGGTGCTGGCACAAGGACAAGGACAAGGACAAGGACAAGGACAAGGACAAGGACAAGGACAAGGACCAGGACAAGGACAAGGACAAGGACAAGGACAAGGACAAGGACAAGGTGCTGGCACAAGGACAAGGACAAGGACAAGGACAAGGACAAGGACAAGGACAAGGACAAGGACAAGGACAAGGAGAAGGAGAAGGACAAGGACAAGGACAAGGACAAGGACGAGGACAAGGACGAGGACAAGGACAAGGACAAGGACAAGGACAAGGACGAGGACAAGGACAAGGACAAGGACAAGGACAAGGACAAGGACAAGGACAAGGACAAGGACAAGGACAAGGACAAGGACAAGGACAAGGACGAGGACAAGGACGAGGACAAGGTGCTGGCACAAGGACAAGGACAAGGACAAGGACAAGGACAAGGACAAGGACAAGGACAAGGTGCTGGCACAAGGACAAGGACAAGGACAAGGACAAGGACAAGGACAAGGACAAGGACAAGGACAAGGACAAGGACAAGGACAAGGACAAGGACAAGGACAAGGACAAGGACAAGGACAAGGACAAGGACAAGGACAAGGACAAGGACAAGGACAAGGACAAGGACAAGGACAAGGACAAGGACAAGGACAAGGACAAGGACAAGGACAAGGACAAGGACAAGGACAAGGACAAGGACAAGGACAAGGACAAGGACAAGGACAAGGACAAGGACAAGGACAAGGACAAGGACAAGGACAAGGACAAGGACAAGGACAAGGACAAGGACAAGGACAAGGACAAGGACAAGGACGAGGAGAAGCACAAGGACAACCACAACGAAAAGGACAAGGACAAGGACAAGGACAAGGACAAGGACAAGGACAAGGACAAGGACAAGGACAAGGACAAGGACAAGGACAAGGACAAGGACAAGGACAAGGACAGGGACAAGGACAAGGACAAGGACAAGGACAAGGACGAGGACGAGGACGAGGACGAGGACGAGGACGAGGACGAGGACGAGGACGAGGACGAGGACGAGGACGAGGACGAGGACGAGGACGAGGACGAGGACGAGGACAGGACGAGGACGAGGACGAGGACAAGGACAAGGACAAGGACAAGGACAAGGACAAGGACAAGGACAAGGACAAGGACAAGGACAGGACGAGGACGAGGACGAGGACGAGGACGAGGACGAGGACGAGGACGAGGACGAGGACGAGGACGAGGACGAGGACGAGGACGAGGACGAGGACGAGGACAAGGACAAGGACAAGGACAAGGACAAGGACAAGGACAAGGACAAGGACAAGGACAAGGACAGGACAAGGACAAGGACAAGGACAAGGACAAGGACAAGGACAAGGTGCTGGCACAAGGACAAGGACAAGGACAAGGACAAGGACAAGGACAAGGACAAGGACAAGGACAAGGACAAGGACAAGGACAAGGACAAGGACAAGGACAAGGACAAGGACAAGGACAAGGACAAGGACAAGGACAAGGACAAGGACAAGGACAAGGACAAGGACAAGGACAAGGACAAGGACAAGGACAAGGACAAGGACAAGGACAAGGACAAGGACAAGGACAAGGACAAGGACAAGGACAAGGACAAGGACAAGGACAAGGACAAGGACAAGGACAAGGACAAGGACAAGGACAAGGACAAGGACAAGGACAAGGACAAGGACAAGGACAAGGACAAGGACAAGGACAAGGACAAGGACAAGGACAAGGACAAGGACAAAGGACAAGGACAAGGACAAGGACAAGGACAAGGACAAGGACAAGGACAAGGACAAGGACAAGGACAAGGACAAGGACAAGGACAAGGACAAGGACAAGGACAAGGACAAGGACAAGGACAAGGACAAGGACAAGGACAAGGACAAGGACAAGGACAAGGACAAGGACAAGGACAAGGACAAGGACAAGGACAAGGACAAGGACAAGGACAAGGACAAGGACAAGGACAAGGACAAGGACAAGGACAAGGACAAGGACAAGGACAAGGACAAGGACAAGGACAAGGACAAGGACAAGGACAAGGACAAGGACAAGGACAAGGACAAGGACAAGGACAAGGACAAGGACAAGGACAAGGACAAGGACAAGGACAAGGACAAGGACAAGGACAAGGACAAGGACAAGGACAAGGACTGGACAAGGACAAGGACAAGGACAAGGTGCTGGACAAGGACAAGGACAAGGACAAGGACAAGGACAAGGACAAGGACAAGGACAAGGACAAGGACAAGGACAAGGACAAGGACAAGGACAAGGACAAGGACAAGGACAAGGACAAGGACAAGGACAAGGACAAGGACAAGGACAAGGACAAGGACAAGGACAAGGACAAGGACAAGGACAAGGACAAGGACAAGGACAAGGACAAGGACAAGGACAAGGACAAGGACAAGGACAAGGACAAGGACAAGGACAAGGACAAGGACAAGGACAAGGACAAGGACAAGGACAAGGACAAGGACAAGGACAAGGACAAGGACAAGGACAAGGACAAGGACAAGGACAAGGACAAGGACAAGGACAAGGACAAGGACAAGGACAAGGACAAGGACAAGGACAAGGACAAGGACAAGGACAAGGACAAGGACAAGGACAAGGACAAGGACAAGGACAAGGACAAGGACAAGGACAAGGACAAGGACAAGGACAAGGACAAGGACAAGGACAAGGACAAGGACAAGGACAAGGACAAGGACAAGGACAAGGACAAGGACAAGGACAAGGACAAGGACAAGGACAAGGACAAGGACAAGGACAAGGACAAGGACAAGGACAAGGACAAGGACAAGGACAAGGACAAGGACAAGGACAAGGACAAGGACAAGGACAAGGACAAGGACAAGGACAAGGACAAGGACAAGGACAAGGACAAGGACAAGGACAAGGACAAGGACAAGGACAAGGACAAGGACAAGGACAAGGACAAGGACAAGGACAAGGACAAGGACAAGGACAAGGACAAGGACAAGGACAAGGACAAGGACAAGGACAAGGACAAGGACAAGGACAAGGACAAGGACAAGGACAAGGACAAGGACAAGGACAAGGACAAGGACAAGGACAAGGACAAGGACAAGGACAAGGACAAGGACAAGGACAAGGACAAGGACAAGGACAAGGACAAGGACAAGGACAAGGACAAGGACAAGGACAAGGACAAGGACAAGGACAAGGACAAGGACAAGGACAAGGACAAGGACAAGGACAAGGACAAGGACAAGGACAAGGACAAGGACAAGGACAAGGACAAGGACAAGGACAAGGACAAGGACAAGGACAAGGACAAGGACAAGGACAAGGACAAGGACAAGGACAAGGACAAGGACAAGGACAAGGACAAGGACAAGGACAAGGACAAGGACAAGGACAAGGACAAGGACAAGGACAAGGACAAGGACAAGGACAAGGACAAGGACAAGGACAAGGACAAGGACAAGGACAAGGACAAGGACAAGGACAAGGACAAGGACAAGGACAAGGACAAGGACAAGGACAAGGACAAGGACAAGGACAAGGACAAGGACAAGGACAAGGACAAGGACAAGGACAAGGACAAGGACAAGGACAAGGACAAGGACAAGGACAAGGACAAGGACAAGGACAAGGACAAGGACAAGGACAAGGACAAGGACAAGGACAAGGACAAGGACAAGGACAAGGACAAGGACAAGGACAAGGACAAGGACAAGGACAAGGACAAGGACAAGGACAAGGACAAGGACAAGGACAAGGACAAGGACAAGGACAAGGACAAGGACAAGGACAAGGACAAGGACAAGGACAAGGACAAGGACAAGGACAAGGACAAGGACAAGGACAAGGACAAGGACAAGGACAAGGACAAGGACAAGGACAAGGACAAGGACAAGGACAAGGACAAGGACAAGGACAAGGACAAGGACAAGGACAAGGACAAGGACAAGGACAAGGACAAGGACAAGGACAAGGACAAGGACAAGGACAAGGACAAGGACAAGGACAAGGACAAGGACAAGGACAAGGACAAGGACAAGGACAAGGACAAGGACAAGGACAAGGACAAGGACAAGGACAAGGACAAGGACAAGGACAAGGACAAGGACAAGGACAAGGACAAGGACAAGGACAAGGACAAGGACAAGGACAAGGACAAGGACAAGGACAAGGACAAGGACAAGGACAAGGACAAGGACAAGGACAAGGACAAGGACAAGGACAAGGACAAGGACAAGGACAAGGACAAGGACAAGGACAAGGACAAGGACAAGGACAAGGACAAGGACAAGGACAAGGACAAGGACAAGGACAAGGACAAGGACAAGGACAAGGACAAGGACAAGGACAAGGACAAGGACAAGGACAAGGACAAGGACAAGGACAAGGACAAGGCTGGACAAGGACAAGGACAAGGACAAGGACAAGGACAAGGACAAGGACAAGGACAAGGACAAGGAAGGACAAGGACAAGGACAAGGACAAGGACAAGGACAAGGACAAGGACAAGGACAAGGACAAGGACAAGGACAAGGACAAGGACAAGGACAAGGACAAGGACAAGGACAAGGACAAGGACAAGGACAAGGACAAGGACAAGGACAAGGACAAGGACAAGGACAAGGACAAGGACAAGGACAAGGACAAGGACAAGGACAAGGACAAGGACAAGGACAAGGACAAGGACAAGGACAAGGACAAGGACAAGGACAAGGACAAGGACAAGGACAAGGACAAGGACAAGGACAAGGACAAGGACAAGGACAAGGACAAGGACAAGGACAAGGACAAGGACAAGGACAAGGACAAGGACAAGGACAAGGACAAGGACAAGGACAAGGACAAGGACAAGGACAAGGACAAGGACAAGGACAAGGACAAGGACAAGGACAAGGACAAGGACAAGGACAAGGACAAGGACAAGGACAAGGACAAGGACAAGGACAAGGACAAGGACAAGGACAAGGACAAGGACAAGGACAAGGACAAGGACAAGGACAAGGACAAGGACAAGGACAAGGACAAGGACAAGGACAAGGACAAGGACAAGGACAAGGACAAGGACAAGGACAAGGACAAGGACAAGGACAAGGACAAGGACAAGGACAAGGACAAGGACAAGGACAAGGACAAGGACAAGGACAAGGACAAGGACAAGGACAAGGACAAGGACAAGGACAAGGACAAGGACAAGGACAAGGACAAGGACAAGGACAAGGACAAGGACAAGGACAAGGACAAGGACAAGGACAAGGACAAGGACAAGGACAAGGACAAGGACAAGGACAAGGACAAGGACAAGGACAAGGACAAGGACAAGGACAAGGACAAGGACAAGGACAAGGACAAGGACAAGGACAAGGACAAGGACAAGGACAAGGACAAGGACAAGGACAAGGACAAGGACAAGGACAAGGACAAGGACAAGGACAAGGACAAGGACAAGGACAAGGACAAGGACAAGGACAAGGACAAGGACAAGGACAAGGACAAGGACAAGGACAAGGACAAGGACAAGGACAAGGACAAGGACAAGGACAAGGACAAGGACAAGGACAAGGACAAGGACAAGGACAAGGACAAGGACAAGGACAAGGACAAGGACAAGGACAAGGACAAGGACAAGGACAAGGACAAGGACAAGGACAAGGACAAGGACAAGGACAAGGACAAGGACAAGGACAAGGACAAGGACAAGGACAAGGACAAGGACAAGGACAAGGACAAGGACAAGGACAAGGACAAGGACAAGGACAAGGACAAGGACAAGGACAAGGACAAGGACAAGGACAAGGACAAGGACAAGGACAAGGACAAGGACAAGGACAAGGACAAGGACAAGGACAAGGACAAGGACAAGGACAAGGACAAGGACAAGGACAAGGACAAGGACAAGGACAAGGACAAGGACAAGGACAAGGACAAGGACAAGGACAAGGACAAGGACAAGGACAAGGACAAGGACAAGGACAAGGACAAGGACAAGGACAAGGACAAGGACAAGGACAAGGACAAGGACAAGGACAAGGACAAGGACAAGGACAAGGACAAGGACAAGGACAAGGACAAGGACAAGGACAAGGACAAGGACAAGGACAAGGACAAGGACAAGGACAAGGACAAGGACAAGGACAAGGACAAGGACAAGGACAAGGACAAGGACAAGGACAAGGACAAGGACAAGGACAAGGACAAGGACAAGGACAAGGACAAGGACAAGGACAAGGACAAGGACAAGGACAAGGACAAGGACAAGGACAAGGACAAGGACAAGGACAAGGACAAGGACAAGGACAAGGACAAGGACAAGGACAAGGACAAGGACAAGGACAAGGACAAGGACAAGGACAAGGACAAGGACAAGGACAAGGACAAGGACAAGGACAAGGACAAGGACAAGGACAAGGACAAGGACAAGGACAAGGACAAGGACAAGGACAAGGACAAGGACAAGGACAAGGACAAGGACAAGGACAAGGACAAGGACAAGGACAAGGACAAGGACAAGGACAAGGACAAGGACAAGGACAAGGACAAGGACAAGGACAAGGACAAGGACAAGGACAAGGACAAGGACAAGGACAAGGACAAGGACAAGGACAAGGACAAGGACAAGGACAAGGACAAGGACAAGGACAAGGACAAGGACAAGGACAAGGACAAGGACAAGGACAAGGACAAGGACAAGGACAAGGACAAGGACAAGGACAAGGACAAGGACAAGGACAAGGACAAGGACAAGGACAAGGACAAGGACAAGGACAAGGACAAGGACAAGGACAAGGACAAGGACAAGGACAAGGACAAGGACAAGGACAAGGACAAGGACAAGGACAAGGACAAGGACAAGGACAAGGACAAGGACAAGGACAAGGACAAGGACAAGGACAAGGACAAGGACAAGGACAAGGACAAGGACAAGGACAAGGACAAGGACAAGGACAAGGACAAGGACAAGGACAAGGACAAGGACAAGGACAAGGACAAGGACAAGGACAAGGACAAGGACAAGGACAAGGACAAGGACAAGGACAAGGACAAGGACAAGGACAAGGACAAGGACAAGGACAAGGACAAGGACAAGGACAAGGACAAGGACAAGGACAAGGACAAGGACAAGGACAAGGACAAGGACAAGGACAAGGACAAGGACAAGGACAAGGACAAGGACAAGGACAAGGACAAGGACAAGGACAAGGACAAGGACAAGGACAAGGACAAGGACAAGGACAAGGACAAGGACAAGGACAAGGACAAGGACAAGGACAAGGACAAGGACAAGGACAAGGACAAGGACAAGGACAAGGACAAGGACAAGGACAAGGACAAGGACAAGGACAAGGACAAGGACAAGGACAAGGACAAGGACAAGGACAAGGACAAGGACAAGGACAAGGACAAGGACAAGGACAAGGACAAGGACAAGGACAAGGACAAGGACAAGGACAAGGACAAGGACAAGGACAAGGACAAGGACAAGGACAAGGACAAGGACAAGGACAAGGACAAGGACAAGGACAAGGACAAGGACAAGGACAAGGACAAGGACAAGGACAAGGACAAGGACAAGGACAAGGACAAGGACAAGGACAAGGACAAGGACAAGGACAAGGACAAGGACAAGGACAAGGACAAGGACAAGGACAAGGACAAGGACAAGGACAAGGACAAGGACAAGGACAAGGACAAGGACAAGGACAAGGACAAGGACAAGGACAAGGACAAGGACAAGGACAAGGACAAGGACAAGGACAAGGACAAGGACAAGGACAAGGACAAGGACAAGGACAAGGACAAGGACAAGGACAAGGACAAGGACAAGGACAAGGACAAGGACAAGGACAAGGACAAGGACAAGGACAAGGACAAGGACAAGGACAAGGACAAGGACAAGGACAAGGACAAGGACAAGGACAAGGACAAGGACAAGGACAAGGACAAGGACAAGGACAAGGACAAGGACAAGGACAAGGACAAGGACAAGGACAAGGACAAGGACAAGGACAAGGACAAGGACAAGGACAAGGACAAGGACAAGGACAAGGACAAGGACAAGGACAAGGACAAGGACAAGGACAAGGACAAGGACAAGGATGGCGCAAGAAAATCACATCTTTGTGCGTAACACCTACCCGGGCAGCTGGCAGTGTCTGGTGGGTTGCTTTTCCAGTTGCTGCCGTCGCGGCATCGGAACCCGATGACCCAGAAGCCGCCGATTTCCTCCGCTCCTTCGCCGCCTTTGCTGCATGAGCGCCGCGCGCCTCTTGCCCCGACGATGGTGCGGGGGGAGGGGGCATTTGCTGTGCTGCCGCTGCAGCTTCCGACGGCGCGGAAGGGCCGGCGGCGGGAGGGGGCAACACCGGTGGCGGCGGAGAGCCCGGCGGCGGGGGCGCCGGCGGAGGGGAACGCGGGTGGTTGTGCGTACAAGCACGCTGTGACACGCAGACGACAAAGAAGAAATCCGCCGAATATGTTAGCAAGCGGTGCGGTGCAGCACACACACCTGACAAAGCTAATAGGTCAACCCTTAAAACCGTGTCCAACTGCCCGCTATAAAAACCGGGCAATGGTCACTTTCCATGATAATGTCCACAAACCAACCTAATAGTTAGTTATGGTCCATTATAGGACACAAGCACACACATATATTCACCACCTTGGGGGTCATGTCATTGGTCATATTGCAATGTCCTATGGGTGCCAAATATAGCACCCCCTGACAGAAAGGAAGCTAGTAAAGGGCTCATGAACACCAAGGTTGCATGTGGAGGAGCAGGGACCCAGCTGCAAGCTCTAACAATAAATGCCCACTACAAATAGCGGACAGTTTGGTTTGTGACACCTGCTAGCATTACAAAGCTCAATTCTCATCCCGTAGCAACAAAAATGTAATGTCCGCTGTAAATATCACTCAAAACGGCTAAAGGGTTAAAACGAAGTTGTAGTTGTTTTGCGGCATCAAGTTTCAAAGTACGTACTGGGATACCCTTCGCCAGCCTGCTTGGCATCCAGGATAAGATCTTGGAACCAGTAAGGGGGCTTCGCTTGCTGCGGCAGATGGTGCAATCCATTGTGATCTGCGCGCAAAACATACACAAACAACCAAACCCTCATAGGTTGAGCAATCCACAAAATCATGCCATTACTGTAACAACATGGGCAAAGCATACACAAACGAACAACCATCATAGATTGAGCTAACAATCCAGAAAATCATGCCATTACTGTAACAACATGGGCAAAGCATACACAAACGAACAACCATCATAGATTGAGCTAGCAATCCACAACATTATGCCATTACTGTAACAACATGGGCAAAGCATACACAAACGAACAACCATCATAGATTGAGCTAGCAATCCACAACATCATGCCATTACTGTAACAACATGGGCAAAGCATACACAAACGAACAACCATCATAGATAGAGCAATCCACAACATCATGCCATTAATGTAATAACATGGGCAAAACATACACAAACAAATAGCCATGATAGGGCATTAAGAGAATAGCCATGATTGGGGCAATAAGAGAATTTTTTTGTTCAATTCAATGATCACAATTTATGCACACAGTCGATGCATTCATAAATGAGGCAGGTTCTTCCGAAAATTGGCTCCGTCGTAGAGTGTCAACGGCCAACTTGCAAACACGCACGTTACATGATATACATCCTAGTCATTATGGTCCTATACAAACGCCAGAAGGGCCGAATACCGGTTTAATTGGATCTTTAGCTACGCATAGTAAAGTAAATGAATATGTTTTCTTGTCCTTTTTATACATTACAAAAAAATCAAGTAATTAAAAGTGAAATACCTATTTTTATACCTCCACATCAACAAGATCAATTTAAATTCGCCCCAGAATATTTATTACTTTCTTGTTACTCTAGTGTTGAAAATAATTATGTTCATGTGCGATATAAACCAGAATTTAGTAGTAAAGCAGAAGAAGTCGATTATTTGGGGATTTCTCCAACGCAAGCTTCAATAGCTACTTCATTTATTCCCTTGGTGGAACATGATGATGCAATCCGAGCATTAATGGGTTGTAATATGCAAAGACAAGCAGTTCCATGACACCAAGGTTGAGACTTACATGCATGGGACAAGAAAAACCTCGTTGCAAGGGTTGAAACAATAACGAAATTGTATGACCACAGACACATAAAATGGAAGGCTTGCTCAGTATTATTATTTACCCATCAATCAATTTTAAAGGCAAGGAAATGTTGAAATACGGAAGACCGTCCCAAGTTCGCCAGCATTAACAAAAGCATTTCTGTGACAAGAACAGTGGGCGACCATTCCCATTATTATCTTTTCCTCTTTTGTTTCTTCCCCTTCCCGGACTCGCATGCATAAGCGACGTCCGCCATCCCCAAACGATGCAAAATTTTGTTGGAGCTCTGCATCTTCTCCAACAGTTCTTGATCCGATTCCTCCTTTGCACGACGCGCTTCCTCTGCCTTCGCCTTTGCGGCCTCCACATCTGCATCTATATCCGCCTTCACCACCATCCTGATCAAACGGTCCCGCTCCTCAGGCCTCGGGAGCGTCGGCAGTCCCACCGGCTCTGCGGCAAGAAGAGCCTCCAAAATATCCTTGTGCAGTCTTTGTGCTTCCACAAATCCATTATTCTTCATCAAGGTGTACGCGCATTCACGCGCCACACCCTGCAAGGAATCCCCCATGGTAACGTTAAGCCCATGAGCAAACCCGTACGCGCTGTCCCCCTCTGCAAAAATCTCGAGTCCCTGCCTGTCGAGGCGCACCAGCTCAACTTTCCGTTCCCCAGTGTGCGTTGCCGTGAAGTGGAGGACCGAGCGTGTCATTCCGGTCTTCCCCATCAACATCTGCAAACTTGCTACGTATGCGATCCCACGAGCGCACACGTCCTCCAACTTCTCGGCAAAAGGTAGATGTGTCTTGCAATACACATCCAATCCCTCCAGTGGTCTATCACATCTAAGAAATCCACACCCCCCGTATGGATCCTTGGCATTTTGGTACTCGAGGTCGTGCGCTTGCAGGAACTTGTAATGTTCCGCGCACAGTCCCTCGACCCTTACGGGCTCCGTACAGATTTTGCATTTCGTTGCCATCTGCGCAATTGCCATGAGTCCCATACAGCAGCCATTGTATAACAGGGGCAATAAGGACCGTCAGAACCCCCTCTGGCGTCTTTCTCACACAATTCTCAATCTAGTCTTGTTGTACGTGCAATAATTGTTGGTTCAAAGAAGGTCCGTTCAAAGAAGTTTTATGAGACAAAATAAATTAGTTTCAATTACACGCATCAGATTAATCAAATCATATTTTCTCCCTCTCTTTCTTACTGAGCAATTCTGTCCATCCTGCCCCTCTTTGCCGGCTTCTCATCAATCTCCTCATCAAAATCACACACACGTCTAATCTGCTGTCTAATCTGCTCTACCACCCCCCCTTGCGCATCAGGTCTTTCACCTCCCCCTTCAAGAGCGCTGTCACGAGTCGCGCGCACTCATACGCGGACTCCGTGGCCATGTCCCTTCCCATATCATGCCACACTTTGGCCGTTGGACAGTCGGGATGGTCTCCCATGTAAGCCCACACATGCCTTGGCGGCTTGTCCTCTCCGCCTATCCCCTCTCCAGGTCGCATCTGTCCCACCTCCTCTATCACCCACTCTGCATCACGCAGCATGAATCGAGGCTTCTTGTCAACATAGTACAAGACCAAAACCATGTTGTTGGGCCAAGGCTTCCACTTTTTCGTCACGATGTGACGGTCAATCGTCATCAGCCCGCTCTCGATTTCGGCAAACAACGCCCCCCATACGTCAGAATGCTTGGGACAGAACCACTCGCTGTCCGTCGGCATTCCTTCCCATTGACAATCCGGATGTTCGCATCGAATGGGGTCCATCTGTGCACATCGATATTTTTTACACCACCCGCAAACGCACGCATTCAGCAGGGTCAACGGCCGTTGGCCCTGTTAAATTCCACACATCCCAACGGCCGTTGGCCTTAGACGCACAAAACTTGACACCATCAGGCGATTTTTTCCAAATGATTCTTCTTTATTAAATAAATTTACATTCATCCTAAAATCACATTCTAGTCAACATCCTCCCCATCTTTAGTGGGTTGCATTCGACCCCAATTGTCGTTCATAAAACTGACCAAAACATGAGCCGGAGTCCCCACATCCTCCTCACGCCTCAATTTACGCAATACACCTTTAGCAATTCCACCATACCCATCAACCTCCGACATCATCATGCCCACGCCATCAAGACGTTCAGCGTGCAATTGCCCGTCCTCTTCGAGAACCAGATCGGGCAGGTCTTCCAGTTCGGCCTCCACAATCTCTATCAGGTTTTCCTTTGTAGTCTCCCCCCCTTCCTTTCCTTCTTTTCCGCACTCCATCCTACACCCTGCCCCTGCACAACCGACGTCCATGGCAAGTTAAGAAACGGACTCAGCTCACAGGACATTTTGCAAGTCCAACGGCCGTTGGCGACCAAAAACACCTAGTCGCATGCATTCCTTGCTCTCTCCACCAAAGCAGAGGCCAGGACGACCCTTTCCACGACCTTTTCAATTTCCTCCCCCTCAGCATCAGCAACAACGGTCATGGCAAATCGGGCTTGGCGCTTAACCCCCGATGCCAGAACGGCAGCCATCTCCACACGAGTTTTTGAGACTTCAACAGGTACAGGCAATTCGCCGACCGCAAAAGTAAGCCTTGCGAGGTGCGGGACCCACCAATCACCTTCCAAAAATCCGCAACCCCATCCAATCATGAAATACAACAACAGGTCTGCGCCCATGGCGCCTGCGATATCCAAGTCGTCATGCGAAACAATCGCATGCACGTCATCCTCCGAGCACAGCATCCATGTAAAAACGGCGTCCCCGAAACCTTGGCAGTAGGCATACGAGTCAAAGTCAGGGTGATTCAACATCCATTCCCGCGACCTGACCGCCATTCTTTCCAGACTTCCAGCACTGTCCACCTCAAAACTCAGGACAAGAGGTCCTTCACCAGCACTGGACTCGCCATGCACAAACAACAAGCCTCCTTTGATCACCTCTTGCATCTCCCCTGACAACTTGGCGTGTCCATCACAAAAAGGCATGCAATCCGTCCCGAATGGAAGCTGGCAATCCCGGGCGATACACCCCCCCTTTTTTGCAAACAAATCCTTCACCCTCCCTGCCATTCCCGTTCGCACGCTGACATGACGCACGCACAAGTCATCCCCTCCTGCTCTCGCTTCCTGGCACCACGCAACCGTGCATTTGACCGCCATCTGCGACCACCAACACCGTTTGATACACATTTCTCACCGTCAACGGCCGTTGGCTTGAAACAACAAGAATGATTTATTACTCGCACGAAAATCACACCATTTTCCAGCCTCCAACGGCCGTTGGCGCACGAAAAATGCACGAAAAAAATTTTTATTATGCATTTATTGATTACATCCATAGTGCCACGTGGCGAATCACACCCAACTTTCCAGCTGCCAACGGCCGTTGGCGCAAAGAAAATCAAACCCTAATTTGCAGGTTCCAACGGCCGTTGGCGCAAAGAAAATCACACCCAACACTTCAGTCGCATAATCGATTCGCGTCAGTCACGCACTCGAACTTGTACTCCTGCCCCAGCGCGGACATCACCTCACGAACCGCTTTCTCAAACTCGTCAACACCGTCGGGTCCCCACTCATGCACGTATTCCCTCAACCAGAACATGCAATCTCCAGCAGACACGAACAGCCGGTCGATGATCAGGTCAGTGTGATGCTTGAAGTACTTGCCGTCCTTCAAGATGACCCATTCGAACCGTCCCACCTCCCCTAAACCCTTAAACCCTTCTCCCCTATCATATGGCCGCGTCATCTGTATCCAACTTTCATTACCATCAGCATCGATCGACTGAAAACAAATTGGGCTGGGTATTGATGGATCATAGGGCCTTATAGCACCACACCTCACAAGCACCTCCTCAAATGGCTCTACGGTCGGGTTTGGGAGTCCCCGACCCTCGATATTGAAAACAAGAGCCGCGGCCTTCGCGACATCCGGTTTCAAAAGAGACCTTTCACCCTCCTTGGGCTTAAAATCCAGCTTAATGTCCGGCAGAAGCCTGAGCGCGCTCTTAACCACTCCCAGAAGCCTGTCTTCCAAGTTGATCCACTCGCCCCCCTCCGTCCTGTAGAACGTCATCTGCAACCCACCGACACCGTTTGATATACATTTCTCACCGTCAACGGCCGTTGGCTTGAAAAAACAACAAGAATTTTAAGATTTATTACGCGCACAAATCACACACTAGTTTTCAGTCTCCAACGGCCGTTGGCGCACGAAAAATGTTTTATTATGCATTTATTAATTACATCCATGGTGCCACGTGGCAAACCACACCCTACTTCCGGTTGCAAAGAAAATCAAACCCTAATTTGCAAGTTCCAACGGCCGTTGGCGCAAGAAAATCACACCCAAAATTTCTTCAGTCGCAGAATCCATTCCCCTCACGCAGTCGAACAGGGGTACTGTTCCCCCAGCGCGGACATCGCCTCACAAATCGCCCTGGGGTACGATTTAGTCCCCTCAAAAAACCTTGAACATTTCACCTTTGAACTTGAAATGCACTTCACCCCCCATCCGAATTACAAGTCCGGCCAAATTGACACCAGACCAGCTGTCTGTAACGTCGCCGTGCATAGTGCTGAGAGACTTTCTCGCCTCACGATACTTGTTACACCACTTCTTGTGTTCCTCCCAGTCCGCACGCTGGCATTCGGCAGCACAATACCGGACGTCTCGACAACCCCCGCACTTGCGGTGGACACCCTCCATCACAGAGCACGCCTGATTCGAGCAACACTTTGGAAGCGAGCCCAGCATCGGCCCTCCCACCCCCGGGAGAACGATCATCCGTGAAAACGTCAATTTCACGGACTCGGAATTCCCGAATGTAAAATGGAAACCTTCAAACCCCCCCCCTCTACTCTCGCCGATACGGTCAATCTCGGCTGCGCCTCACTCGCGTCTGGAAATTTCCCCCACTGGTCTTTCTCCCACTGGTCCCACCCAACCTTTCCGACATACGACACCAAAAGTCGAAACTCGACGTCTCGATTGAGTGGAACCCGATCCGCCGGCGTGGGCTTGTAGAATCCGCCAGCCAAGGCGAAGTACATGTCCAGCAACTGGAGATTAATCTGTCGTCCTACTGAGGCGAACGAGTCATACACGACCAAAACCGCAAACTGGCGACCCAGGCGCTTCTCGTGCTGCCGTACCCATCCGTGGATCTCGCGAGCCCGGTTAAGTACGTTTGCTGCCACGCAGGCAATCGCAGCGCGGGTCGAAGATTCCAGCTCGCCCGTCTCCGCCATCCCTCCCCTGCGCCAATTGGCACGTGCGTAATACGTAAGTAATGTTTTTCAAGTCTAACGGCCGTTGGCTCACAACCCCCCTGTGGGAAGGGTGGATGCCTTACGAACCATTCAACCACATCTTTATGCTCAGCTAGATTTTTGGAGGCCTTTCTTGGAAGGCACATGGTAATAACCATCACTAAGCTGCATAAAAGACACATCCTGCCTTACTGCCACCAAATGAAACGAATGAAATGCACATGGTAATGTTTTTCAAGTCTAACGGCCGTTGGCTCACAACCCCCCTGTGGGAAGGGTGGATGCCTTACGAACCATCCAACCACATCTTTATGCTCAGCTAGATTTTTGGAGGCCTTTCTTGGAAGGCACATGGTAATAACCATCACTAAGCTGCATGAAAGACACATCCTGCCTTACTGCCACCAAATGAAAAGAATGAAATGCACATGATAATGTTTTTCCAATTCCAACGGCCGTTGGCTCACAACCCCCCTGTGGGAAGGGTGGATGCCTTACGAACCAGTCAAGCCCCATCTTTATGCTCAGCTAGATTTTTTGGAGGCCTTTCTAGGAGAAAAATGGTAAATAGCCACCACTAAGCTGCATAAAAGACACATCCTGCCTTATTGCCACCCAATTAAACGAATGAAATGCACATGGTAATGTTTTTCAAGTCCAACGGCCGTTGGCTCACAACCCCCGTGTGGGAAGGGTGGATGCCTTACGAACCATTCAACCACATCTTTATGCTCAGCTAGATTTTTGGAGGCCTTTCTTTGAAGGCACATGGTAATAACAATCACTAAGCTGCATGAAAGACACATCCTGCATTATTGCCACCAAATGAAACGAATGAAATGCACATTTTATTGTATTTCCAATTCCAACGGCCGTTTGCTCACAACCCCCCTGTGGGAAGGGTGGATGCCTTACGAACCATTCAACCACATCTTTATGCTCAGCTAGATTTTTGGAGGCCTTTCTTGGAAGAAAAATGGTAATAGCCACCACAAAGCTGAATGAAAGATACATCCTGGCTGATTGCCAACCCACTCAAAGGAATGAAATGCACATGATAATGTTTTTCAAGTCCAACGGCCGTTGGCTCACAACCCCCCTGGGAAGGGTGGATGCCTTACGAACCATTCAACCACATCTTTATGCTCAGCTAGATTTTTGGAGGCCTTTCTTGGAAGAAAAATGGTAATAGCCACCACTAAGCTGAATGAAAGATACATCCTGGCTGATTGCCAACCCACTCAAAGGAATGAAATGCACATGATAATGTTTTTCAAGTCCAACGGCCGTTGGCTCACAACCCCCCACTGGGAAGGGTGGATGCCTTACGAACCAGTCAAGCCCATCTTTATGCTCAGCTAGATTTTTGGAGGCCTTTCTTGGAAGAAAAATGGTAATAGCCACCACTAAGCTGAATGAAAGATACATCCTGGCTGATTGCCAACCCACTCAAAGGAATGAAATGCACATGATAATGTTTTTCAAGTCCAACGGCCGTTGGCTCACAACCCCCCTCTGGGAAGGGTGGATGCCTTACGAACCAGTCAAGCCCATCTTTATGCTCAGCTAGATTTTTGGAGGCCTTTCTTGGAGAAAAATGGTAAATAGCCACCACTAAGCTGCATGAAAGACACATCCTGCCTTATTGCCACCCAATGAAACGAATGAAATGCACATGATAATGTTTTTCAAGTCAACGGCCGTTGGCTCACAACCCCCCTGGGAAGGGTGGATGCCTTACGAACCAGTCAACCACATCTTTATGCTCAGCTAGATTTTTGGAGGCCTTTCTTGGAAGGCAATGGTAATAGCCACACTAAGCTGCATGAAAGACACATCCTGCTCTGCCACCCAATGAAACGAATGAAATGCACATGATAATGTTTTTCCAATTCCAACGGCCGTTGGCTCACAACCCCCCTGTGGGAAGGGTGGATGCCTTACGAACCAGTCAAGCCCATCTTTATGCTCAGCTAGTTTTTTGGAGGCCTTTCTAGGAGAAAAATGGTAAATAGCCACCACTAGCTGCATGAAAGACACATCCTGCCTGCTTGCCACCATGAAACGAATAAAAAGCACATGATAATGTTTTTCCAATTCCAACGGCCGTTGGCTCACAACCCCCTTCGGGTAGAGGCCTTACGGACCAGTCAGAAATGGTGTCCACCAAGCTATTCCCCCCACACCCACAGTTGTCCTTGTCCACATACCTTTCCAGTACAGTTGTCCTCAGCTTCTCAGCAACGGGCGACTCCTCTCCTTCTTGATGCCTTGACAGATATCACATAAACAAAACACGATCACGAGAGCATCAGGATTGTTAGAGGTTTCCTCCATCAACGACCGTAAGATACACACACCTCAAAAACCAACTTTCTTGTCCTCCCAAATAACATATGTTTTTAAATGTAAAATAAATCACATTCATATTCTGTCACTTGATTTAACCACACAATTGTTCAGGTCCAACGCCCGTTGGCATTACGCCTCTTCCCGGTAAAATACTATTTATTGCTCCAACCCCACAAGAAACTCGTTCCGGACCTGTTCGAAGCGAAGAGCACTGCCAGGGATCGGAGTCGAGCCAGATTTGTGTGCGGAACATGATGGCTGGCCTACCTGGTGTGGAGCAATAATGTCGACATTTTCAGTGACTGTTCAGCCTAAAAAAATAACAAGCAGATGCGACGGCCCCTCCATTAAACAAATTATCCACCACTGTTGCGCTACACTAGCAATGTTTGTCAAGGTCCAACGGCCGTTGGCATCAAATAAATCACAACCATTGGTCACTCCATTTAACAATACCCACAACTTTTTAACCACACTAGAAATGTTTTTTGAGGTCCAACGGCCGTTGGAATCCAAAAAATGCCGAATTCATGTCAAATTTATATAAATGTGACAGTTGACAGAATTAGAGATAATTAAATCATCAAATCCAGCTTTAGCCATCAGCTTACACATCAGCAAAAATTGGCGAATTTCATTCAATATTAGAATTCAAAATTTATTAATGAAATTTATGTTTCATCATTCAACCTCTTCAGAATCCTCATCCAAACACAACATCATGTCCCCTTTCCACTTGTACATACTACTCTCGGCCAAATACAGCAAGCGTGCCTTCTTCCCCCCAAAAAACTTGAGATAATCCGGTGTGAAGATTGTTCCGCTGAGGACCTGCATAGCTAACTCCACCAAAACGCTTGCCATATCCTCCTCCCTACACCTCCTCTCTAATAAGGCCTTCATGTCTGCGTTCTCATCAAATCCCATGATCAGAACTGCACATGCCATTCCTCCCCCCTCCAGAGGCAGCCCCTCCAAAAGCTTCACCCATTCTGCCTCCCTACGCGCTCTCCTCCCCGGAGGAAAAAAAATGTCCTCATCCGGGTCATAAGGAGTATCGCAGAACCAGAAAATGCTCCTTAACCCCCATAGTTCATAATTATCGTACAAGTCATCCATTTCCTTTCCCAATTGGCGTAAGCGAGCTGTCCACCCCCTCCAATTCCTCTCCAACACACGTCTCCTCTCAGCACGCTCGGACCTGAACAACCTCCCATCGTCCTTGCTCGTGCATGTCCCTCTGGTGCTGGCTGGCGTCCTAACACCTCCTCAACTTCTTCACAATATACCTTAAAATACATTCCCCTTGTGACGAGTGTGTAGGGGGTGATATCAGCGCTTGCACACTTTACTTGCCCGCCATACAATTCTCGGAAAAGAGACTCAGTTATCAATGTACGAGGACCATCCCCGAATGCGTCCACGAACCCAGAAATTAACTTAAAGCTGAATTGGGGTTCATACCTCCCCGACACCGCTTCCCTAGCCCCTCTACAAACTGCTTCAAAGCGGGCTACGTCGGGCGCCTCCATAAAAGCTGCGACTTCGGTCCAAATTTCCCACGGCAGTGAGATATCCCCTTCCATTATCGCCCCGACGTCAAACTTGTCCCCTCTGCACATAACATACATCGACGTCCATCCTTAAAAAAAATGAGGTTTTGTCGGAAAGAAAATATGCAAACGTTAGGCGAGGTTTCCAATCCCTAACGGCCGTTGGGTCACTAATTGTTGTTTAACCCACTACAGTCGCATGAGAGAAAACGAAAGTCAATTTTATTCCAATTTCAAAGTGAAAGGAGAATCACTATTACACCATTTTACAACACAAATCAGGTCAATTTTATTCCAATTTCAAAGTAAAAGAGAATTCACCATTACACCATTTTACAACACAAATCAGGACTACATACACAAATTTCAAACCCAAAATGCGTCCAGTTTCCAGCCTCAAAAGCAAATTATTACTCTACATTTCCAGTTTTTCTATGAGGAAGAACCGTAGTAGAAGGTGAAGGAGAAGTCAACCTCAGAGAAGTCGACCTGAGTTCCATCCAGTATGGTCGTCCTGTTTACCCCCCTTATCACCCCTGCCAGCCCCTCCCTTGCTTGCCTCAGACGTTCGCATCTATCCTTATGCCTACTCCAGTCAGCACGCTGGCACTCCTCACTGCAATATCTGGCATCCCTACATCCTCTACACCACTTCTGAGGGCCTGTGTCGCACCCACACCCCTCCTTGGAGCAATTTCGCATACCACGCATGGGAGCCCCATCCCTCACGATCGGGTCAGAGAGCAAGAAAAAGTTCATGTTGAGGGGTACTTCTGCCCCTACACACGCATCAGCCCTCACGCGCAGGGAAGACGTAACATTCGGGTAAAATGCGCGCCCGTAGGTGCACCCAAGCTGAGCCCCTTCCTCTTCCCCCAACTCTATCTTTGGCCCCTTTGTAATGAACGACACCAAAAGGCGGAACTCCCTCGTTGGGTCTATTGGCGCTCTTAGATCCATCTGTGGTACGAAAAAACCCTCTTGAATACAGAAGTTCATATCAGCTAGCTGGGCGTACATAACCCTCTCCATTTGGCTGAACGAATCAAACGCCAATAAAACGGCCAAGTGGCGGCCTGTCTTCTCCTGCGCGACACGAACTTCCTCGAATATGACACGCGACAGAAGCGAACTTGTTTGTAAACGTTTTGAAGGACGCTTCCGTAGACTTCATTCACGATCTCGGACTCATTCGCGATCTCGGCCATCTTTTTCAGGGAAAAAACGAACAAAAAGATTTACATCGCGGCCAAAAAAACGCGTTTTCCCATTAGT
>RPFO01000536.1:7500-10000 GCA_009746045.1 Mesostigma viride
CTCCACCTCCACCTCCATCTCCACCTCCACCTCCACCTCCACCTCCACCTCCACCTCCACCTCCACCTCCACCTCCACCTCCACCTCCACCTCCACCTCCACCTCCACCTCCACCTCCACCTCCACCTCCACCTCCACCTCCACCTCCACCTCCACCTCCACCTCCACCTCCACCTCCACCTCCACCTCCACCTCCACCTCCACCTCCACCTCCACCTCCACCTCCACCTCCACCTCCATCGGCTCCACCTCCACCTCCACCTCCACCTCCACCTCCACCTCCACCCCCACCCCCAACCCCAACCCCAACCCCACCCCCACCCCCAACCCCAACCCCAACCCCAACCCCAACCCCAACCCCAACCCCAACCCCAACCCCAACCCCAACCCCAACCCCAACCCCATCCCCACCCCCACCTACACCTACACCTACACCTACCCCTACACCCACACCCACACCCACACCCACACCCACACCCACACCCACACCCACACCCACACCCACACCCACACCCACACCCACACCCACACCCACACCCACACCCACACCCACACCCACACCTACACCTACACCTACACCTACACCTACACCTACAACACCTACACCTACACCTACACCTACACCTACACCTACACCTACACCTACACACACACCCACACACCCACACACCCACACATGCACCCACCCACCCACCCACCCACCCACCCACCCACCCACACCACCCACCCACCCACCCACCCACCCACCCACCCACCCACCTACCTACCTACCTACACGCTCACACTCACACTCACACTTACACTTACACTCACACTCACACTCACACTTACACGCACACGCACACGCACACGCACACGCACACTCACACTCACACTCACACTCGCACTCACTCTCACACTCGACCTCGACCTCGACCTCGACCTCGACCTCGACCTCGACCTCGACCTCGACCTCGACCTCGACCTTGACCTCGACCTCGACCTCGACCTCGACCTCGACCTCGACCTCGACCTCGACCTCGACCTCGACCTCGACCTCGACCTCGACCTCGACCTCGACCTCGACCTCGACCTCGACCTCGACCTCGACCTCGACCTCGACCTCGACCTCGACCTCGACCTCGACCTCGACCTCGACCTCGACCTCGACCTCGACCTCGACCTCGACCTCGACCTCGACCTCGACCTCGACCTCGACCTCGACCTCGACCTCGACCTCGACCTCGACCTCGACCTCGACCTCGACCTCGACCTCGACCTCGACCTCGACCTCGACCTCGACCTCGACCTCGACCTCGACCTCGACCTCGACCTCGACCTCGACCTCGACCTCGACCTCGACCTCGACCTCGACCTCGACCTCGACCTCGACCTCGACCTCGACCTCGACCTCGACCTCGACCTCGACCTCGACCTCGACCTCGACCTCGACCTCGACCTCGACCTCGACCTCGACCTCGACCTCGACCTCGACCTCGACCTCGACCTCGACCTCGACCTCGACCTCGACCTCGACCTCGACCTCGACCTCGACCTCGACCTCGACCTCGACCTCGACCTCGACCTCGACCTCGACCTCGACCTCGACCTCGACCTCGACCTCGACCTCGACCTCGACCTCGACCTCTCACTCGCGGAGCTGATCATTTTGCTCCCTAGGTCGACCCCTATAACCCTTGGGACCTCAGGGTTTTGCTAGGTATAGAGCGCCTTCGTGCTAGGTAGGTAGGGTCCAAGGGCCAACTTTGGGAAAATTTCAGCATGGTGTCTGATATTTTTGTTTTTTCCACCCCCCTGTGACGCATTACATGAAATACCAGCTACACGGACCGCAGACAAATACCAGCTACAGTACAGTACTGTACAGGGAACGGAATACCGGCTGTTTGCCCAATATTCACATTACTGTAGCATGTGGGTATATTCACGACGAAGAAAATTTCATTGAGTTATGGATATCAGAACAGCATGTACAATTCAAGCGCGAAATGAAAACCCTCGCAAGTAAGAAGATATTCTAACGCTGTTGGTTAGCGTACTTGCTAGAATTGTTTTTTATTTCGCGCACTTCCATTGCTGATCCATATTCGTAATTAATCATGATCAACGATCACGTGTGTGCTCATATTCAGACTTTGTGCATGCAAATCACCTCCAGAGCAGTGGCGCGAATTAGTGGCAGAAGATGAGAAGAACGTGTCGGCTTCCACACCGCAGATATAGGACTTCCGGCTTCAAGGGTGATATTAAAAAATAATACAGTGTATCCAGAACATTGCGGTCATCATATACGTGGATACAGACTTTTGCCAATGATGTCGGCCTTGATATCGAGAGCCTATGCGCCTGGAATGCATCTGCCTGCCTTTGACGAGTTAGCAGCAACGTTTTGGCTAGTCGTCGGCCTTCTTAATTACTTATGCCAGCTCGGCACTGGCGGGTACAGTAAAGCTCCTCATTTTCGCCTTTGACGTTATAAAGTGCATTTACCCTGGACCTC
>RPFO01000536.1:32500-35000 GCA_009746045.1 Mesostigma viride
CACACTCACACTCACACTCACACTCACACTCACACTCACACTCACACTCACACTCACACTCACACTCACACTCACACTCACACTCACACTCACACTCACACTCACACTCACACTCACACTCACACTCACACTCACACTCACACTCACACTCACACTCACACTCACACTCACACTCACACTCACTCTCACCGTCTCACTCACACTCATGCACTCACACTCACACTCACACTCACACTCACACTCACACTCACACTCACACTCACACTCACACTCACACTCACACTCACACTCACACTCACACTCACACTCACACTCACACTCACACTCACACTCACACTCACACTCACACTCACACTCATCACACTCACACTCACACTCACACTCACACTCACACTCACACTCACACTCACACTCACACTCACACTCACACTCACACTCACACTCACACTCACACTCACACTCACACTCACACTCACACTCACACTCACACTCACACTCACACTCACACTCACACTCACACTCACACTCACACTCACACTCACACTCACACTCACACTCACACTCACACTCACACTCACACTCACACTCACACTCACACTCACACTCACACTCACACTCACACTCACACTCACACTCACACTCACACTCACACTCACACTCACACTCACACTCACACTCACACTCACACTCACACTCACACTCACACTCACACTCACACTCACACTCACACTCACACTCACACTCACACTCACACTCACACTCACACTCACACTTACACGCACACGCACACTCACACTCACACTCGCACTCACTCTCACACTCGCACACGCACTCGCACTCGCACTCGACCTGGACCTCGACCTCGACCTCGACCTCGACCTCGACCTCGACCTCGACCTCGACCTCGACCTCGACCTCGACCTCGACCTCGACCTCGACCTCGACCTCGACCTCGACCTCGACCTCGACCTCGACCTCGACCTCGACCTCGACCTCGACCTCGACCTCGACCTCGACCTCGACCTCGACCTCGACCTCGACCTCGACCTCGACCTCGACCTCGACCTCGACCTCGACCTCGACCTCGACCTCGACCTCGACCTCGACCTCGACCTCGACCTCGACCTCGACCTCGACCTCGACCTCGACCTCGACCTCGACCTCGACCTCGACCTCGACCTCGACCTCGACCTCGACCTCGACCTCGACCTCTCACTCGCGGAGCTGATCATTTTGCTCCCTAGGTCGACCCCTATAACCCTTGGGACCTCAGGGTTTTGCTAGGTATAGAGCGCCTTCGTGCTAGGTAGGTAGGGTCCAAGGGCCAACTTTGGGAAAATTTCAGCATGGTGTCTGATATTTTTGTTTTTTCCACCCCCCCTGTGACGCATTACATGAAATACCAGCTACACGGACCGCAGACAAATACCAGCTACAGTACAGTACTGTACAGGGAACGGAATACCGGCTGTTTGCCCAATATTCACATTACTGTAGCATGTGGGTATATTCACGACGAAGAAAATTTCATTGAGTTATGGATATCAGAACAGCATGTACAATTCAAGCGCGAAATGAAAACCCTCGCAAGTAAGAAGATATTCTAACGCTGTTGGTTAGCGTACTTGCTAGAATTGTTTTTTATTTCGCGCACTTCCATTGCTGATCCATATTCGTAATTAATCATGATCAACGATCACGTGTGTGCTCATATTCAGACTTTGTGCATGCAAATCACCTCCAGAGCAGTGGCGCGAATTAGTGGCAGAAGATGAGAAGAACGTGTCGGCTTCCACACCGCAGATATAGGACTTCCAGCTTCAAGGGTGATATTAAAAAATAATACAGTGTATCCATAACATTGCGGTCATCATATACGTGGATACAGACTTTTGCCAATGATGTCGGCCTTGATATCGAGAGCCTATGCGCCTGGAATGCATCTGCCTGCCTTTGACGAGTTAGCAGCAACGTTTTGGCTAGTCGTCGGCCTTCTTAATTACTTATGCCAGCTCGGCACTGGCGGGTACAGTAAAGCTCCTCATTTTCGCCTTTGACGTTATAAAGTGCATTTACCCTGGACCTCGACCTCCACCTCCACCTCCACCTCCACCTCCACCTCCACCTCCAACTCCACCTCCACCTCCACCTCCACCTCCACCTCCACCTCCACCTCCACCTCCACCTCCACCTCCACCTCCACCTCCACCTCCACCTCCACCTTCACCTCCACCTCCACCTCCACCTCCACCTCCACCTCCACCTCCACCTCCACCTCCACCTCCACCTCCACCTCCACCTCCACCTCCACCTCCACCTCCACCTCCACCTCCACCTCCACCTCCACCTCCACCGGCTCCACCTCCACCTCCACCTCCACCTCCACCTCCACCTCCACCTCCACCTCCACCTCCACCTCCACCTCCACCTCCACCTCCACCTCCACCTCCACCTCCACCTCCACCTCCACCTCCACCTCCACCTCCACCTCCACCTCCAC
>RPFO01000229.1:0-112500 GCA_009746045.1 Mesostigma viride
GGAATCGGGACAGCCACGACAGACGGACCGCGTCGGCCACCGTCGCCGGAGCGGACGGGATGCCCGTCGCCATGTCGTCGTACTTGCGCTTGGTTTCCTTCGTCCTGGCGACGTGCATCCCGCAACTTCTCGCCACGTGGTGAACACCGCGAGCATGGATCGCGCACGTCTTCCTCCCCGGCCTGGCTTCGTTCTTGCAGCGCCCGCCGTGCGTCACCGTCTTCCTCTTACACTTCATCGTCCGTACAACGAGTTCAGAAAAAAACGCTGGGAGGGAACAGGGACGTTCGCGGCGAAGGCGGGACGCGCCGGGACGGGCGGCCACGGATACCTGGCGACGGCGCTCTGTGCTGCGGGGAACGCGTGGACGGGCGCGGTCGAGCGGAACGCGGCGGTCGACGCGAACGCGGGACGGGACGGGATGTAGGCGGGCCCCGGCGCCGGCACGGAGTACCGCGGTATTGCGTTTTGCGCGACGGGGTGGGGAGGGGCCGTCCGCGGTCGTGCGGGGCGCTCAGGGCGTCCGCGAACCGCTGGAGAGCGTACGCTCGCTGGGCCAACACATGGTGCGATTGCGCCGACATGGGCATGGAACGGGACGCCGCCTGATGGACGGGGTGCCGTTCGGACGGCAACTCAAACGTCGTGAGCAATGCCTCGAAACGGTTCCCGTCGAAATATACGCAATATGGATCGCCCGTCCTTTTCCCCCGGAATGCTCTGTACGTACGCACATCGGCGAATGTTGTTTCAGACGGAGGCAGGCGATGAGATTCCGGTCTCTTACTGACGACAACGATGTCGTTCTTGAGGTAGCGGGCCGTGATCGCGATCACCTCCGCACTCGCCCCCTTACTCGTCGGGATTGCCAATCTGCTTATAATATCTGTTTTTTTCCCCGGATCGAAACCCAACTCACTCTGCGCGATTTTCAAATACCCACCCAGTTGTTGTCCCAGTTTCCTCTTTAACTCTTCCACTCTGGGCCTCAGACCACTGGCTTCCATCTGTTGTTTCGCCCGGAACGCCTTGATCACGAATATCGCGTTGTAAAAACTGTCTGCGCCTTCCAAAGCGCTCCGCCTGTACAGAATCCGGTCGTTTTCGGTATTTGGGATCTTCATCGTGAAAGGTCTGTCGACTCTATCGGAATACTTCGGATTGTAGATCCGCGGCGCATCAAGAGGCAACAACCTTGCCGGAGGCATCGAAACAACGGCATGGAGATTATCAGAATCCTCGCCCCGACGTTCGGTATCGTCGACGACGGGATTGTCACCGTCCAGCACGTTACTTCCATACTCGTTGACGCCGAGACCGGAAGGACCCCCGCGCGCGTTCCCTGCCATCGCACGCGCAACAGCTGTATTCAGGTCCAGCGACCTGGCGACCTCACCCTCCTCCCTCTCAGACGAGGGCGTCGTCCTTGTCGCCGGAGACCCTTCCACCTGTTCTTTACCCCGCGCGGCGGCCTGACGCGCCGATCGCCGGACCCCAGGGGATGGTGTATTGCCCCCCCCGTGGGAGGGGTCGGACGAGGGGGGTATTGCCCCCCCCGCGAGTGGGGCGGGCGACGCGGGAGGGCGGGGCGTACTGCCCCCGCCAGCGGGAGAAGGAGCGGGCGGCGCGCGAGGAGGTGTCTTCCCCCGCCAGCGGGGGAAGGGGGCGCGGGGCTCGCGGCGGCGGTCCGAGAAGAACTTCTCGTCTGGACACCCTGCGAAACCCCAGGAAGAATACCCGCCCCCTCGTTCACAATACCCACCTCTTTCTCAACCGCTTCTACGGCCTCATTGTACGCGACCATCATGGATTCCCTCGCTTCTTCGATCGCATCTCGGTCATCGGGAGTATTATCGACCTTATCCAATACACCGTCACATGCTACTACAAGGTTCTGGGACTTGTCGGCGCTATAGCCACCGGGAAGGTTATGTGTGCGCATATACTCCATGTTTTGATACCCTGACGGCACAGCATCCACCTTTTTATCGAGATCCTCCAGAATATCATGCGCTCGTTCTACGAAATTACGATCTTTTATCGTCTTTTTGGTCGCCTCCACCGCATCTTTTTGCAACTCTCGCAATTCACGGAAATAAGTCAACCACGTACTCGTGGAAGGAGCAGGCAAGGTATCGGGACGTGGGGGAGTGGGCATCAACGTCACGGGCTCGCTCACGAGCTGCAGCTCCCTCGTCACCATTTTATCGGCCTCACGACACAAGATCCTCATCGCTTGACTGGCCTTCGCGATCTCAACCACGTTAAGCAATGCACTGCCCAACAAGTTTAGGACATAGTCGCAGGCATCCGCGAGAACACTGGACTTCTCGACGCTGTCCGACACAGGTTTGGCACGGAAATTCGGATGTAACGGCGGCGCGGAACTCGCTTTCGTACGAAGAGCCTGTACGGCACGTTTTGCCTCCGTCATGTACGTTCGATTTCCCTTCGCCTGTTCCGTCATATCGACCGCTTTGTTCATAGCGCCTCGTAATTCCGTGAGGTACTCCGTCCACGATTGTTCGGTTCGAGGACCCGACTCGGCCGTGCTATCGCCGGTTCCCTCCTCGTCCCCTCCCTTCGATGGCCGTTTCCCCGACCCCTCCAAACGCGCGCCCGACCCTCCGGCGTCCGACACGGCATCTGACATCGCCGAACGTCGCGCGGAAGAAGGATCCGCCGCCATGCGCACCAAAGTGTCCGCCACCTTCATGTCCAAGGGCGACACTCCCGCGCGCGTCCCTCCAGCCTTCGGACCCCCGGCGGACGTAGTTTGACCCGACGACGAAGACTTGTCCGGCGCGCGCGCCGAGAGGCTCGTCAGGGCCTGTAGAACATCCTCCTCTTCCTCGTCCGGATAGGGATTGAGTCTAGAAGGACCCGGGGGGGCAGAGACTTTCTCGGGGACAGCAAGTCCCTTGCCCTTGGACCGAGCCCTCGCGGCCTCAAGTTCCTTAATCTTGAGTGCAAGCTCTGCCATTGCGCGATCCCGACCTATTTTCCTCTGGTCTAATCTTGGTTGCGCAAGATGCTTATCAAGGGCCTCTTGGATTGATTGATCCCACTCCTCCACGCGCCCCCGCAGTCGTTCAACGTCTTCTTCCAAATTTGGTATAGACTTGCCACTCGCGGCCTCCCCGCCGCCTCCGTCGTCCCTGTCCAGGCCGCCCGAATAAGCGCCGCCGCCTATGTCCTCACTCCTCGCGGCAGCGCTCGCCGATCGCGTCACAGGACCGTCGCCTCGAGGGGGCACTGCAGGACCCTGCGAAGACGTCGGCGATTGGTTGTATCGCTCCCGAAACGCACTCCTCATCCGCTCGATCTCGCCGCCCAACCTTTCTATGCTCGCGAGCAACCTCCGGGCTTGCAATCCCTCTTCCCGTGCCACGTCCGCCAAAGCCTGCATACCGTCTAATTTGCTCTCCTTTGCACGAATCGCATCCAGATCCCTCTGTTTATTACTAGAACCGGCAACGGGAGCCTGCGAGGGACCACCGGCGTTCTCGACGGAAGCAAATCTGCTGGGACGAAAATATTTATCATAATCCTCGAAAAAAAGAGTCCGGTTCTTCGGAATCTCTTTCGCGTCGGCGGGCTGTAAGTCGTCTGCCAACGGTTTCCTTTCTCTCGGACCGACCCAATACAACCGCCCAGAATATTTTTCCCTCAACAAAACCAGATTTCCGTTCTTGGACCCGATGGCAGGAGGTCGTTGTCTGTTGGCCGTCGCGACGGTAGTCCTACGCGTGCCTCGACGCGAAGGTGGCGCTGGAGTGCCCGCCGCGACGGCCGGCTGATTCGACGGTGGTGCGGCGCGGGCAGAGGTGCCTGGGGCGTTCGTTGGGCGAGAGGGTCCCGCCGCCGCCACCCCCGCCTCGCTGCCACCTTCTCTGCGTCACGCGATCCACGGGCAGGCGCCTCCTCTCCAATTCCTTCGATACACAAGCCTAGCCTGTCCGAGCCATTCTTTGACAGCTTTGAGCAATTTTTTTTTGTACAACATCGCCTCCCGCGGCAACCCCCTCGCAATCTCTCCTGTCCACCTATCGATATCAACCTCTGCCTTATGAATATTGTTCATCGCCTCGTTCTTATAATTCGCCAGTTCCGCCGCCGTCATACCGCTCCCCTTTATCATCTGCTTCCGGCTCCTCTGACCGTCCGCCTCCTCCTCCGCCTCCTCGACCGTGTCCTTCGTGTAGTACCCCCATCGCCGCAACTGCGACTTGGCCTGGCATTGGGAGTACGTCCCGATATTGCCGCCGTGCCCGCCGCAATACGGTTTCCCTGTCGCGGCACCGGACGGTAACGGCGGACGTCGCTCGTTTTCACCAAGTTTGATCTCATGACGGCCATACATTCGAAACTGGCGCCGCCCCTTACAATACCCCTGATCCGCGCCGGTACGCAAGTCTCGGAATCCGCAATAGGTATTCTCCGTCATGATATACTACACCCTACGAAAAAGGTTTTCCAACAATACATTCGCGTGCATGAGGATGTGAGGAAACTTGATTCATTCCAAATATAGGTTTACATGTACATGATTACAACTCTTCTACTGTGAGGAAACGTCCCACTTGTGGGGGCACCGCGGCGTCACCCCCCGGCTCCCCTTGTGGAAGACCGGGCCTACGTGCTTGATGCACAAGTCCACACCCCCACGCAAGAACGCAAACTTCTGGCACTCGTGCGCCGTCTCGGAGCATGCCTTGGAACAGAACACGGCGTCCCGGCACTCGCCGCACGCGTGCCACTGCGCGCTACCCTCTCCTACCGTCTTGGCGCACCCCTTTCCCATGCACTGGAGGGGGAGAGGGAGTCTTCTACGGGCACCCAGGGCCGCAGCGCGGGCGACAGGCGGAACTTCTGTTTCCACTCGCTGGCGAGAGCCTTGGTGAAAATCCCGCCGTACCATGACTTCTGGCATCCGTCACGGCCGGACATGTCGCTGAAACAGGCGGCGATCATGATTTCGGTGTCCCTGTTGTACTGCATCGCCTGCCAGTAGGTGAAGAAGCAGCGGTCCTTCAACTCCTCGGCGGTGACCCAGTCAACCACGACTTGTCGCGACGCCTGCGAGATGTGGCGGACACGGATCAGGAGCGCGCCGCGGCCATACCGCGCGTCCCACTCCTTGCACTTGTCAAGCAGGACGTCATAATGACCGCACAGGTGCTCGAACACTCTGGACAGGGCGACTTGCTGCAAGCCGACGGCGGAATCCCTCTTGAGGTCCGCCATCTTCTCCTCTTCAGTGCGCAAGGCGCCCTCCGCGAGCCAGCCGTTGAGTCGCTTGCGAGCGGCGATCACCTCGTCGGCGGTGGCGGGGACTTCGCCTCGCGAGACCTTCATGTCGTCGCGACGGAGGCTGCCTTGTCGACGACTTGTTGGGAGCACTGCAGTGTGCGCACCTTTTTGATGGGATATGGCTGCCCAGGCCTTTCCTCCTTGCGCTTGCAGGAAACGATGGGAACTTTGGGCATGCCGTCGGTATTCGGCATTCCGGCGAGCGCTTGAATGGGCGACATCGCGACGAAGACGGGGTTCTTGTATTTTCCCATGACGGTGGACAACGAGAGCGGTGAGGAGCTAGATTGCTAGAGAGGGAGCTGAGACCACGGTCTTGCGGCCGCCTGCGCTCTTCTTATACCCGCCCGGTCCGACATCTCGCGCCGTGATTGGCGGACGACATCTCGCGTTCTGATTGGCTACCGGCCCGCGCGCCCCGCGCCGCCGCGCGACGTCCCTCGGATCCTTATCCCGACCGTCGGTTACGACCCACGGCCGTCGGATCGCGCGCGCCGGGCGTCCGTTACCTTCTCTGTACACTCTTCCGGAAGACGGATAACGTTTCGCGCGACCGCCGTCCGATCGCAATCCCGGTCGTCGGTTACGACACCGTGACCGCCGGATCGCGTCCCGCCGGGCATCGGTTACCTTATCTATACACCCTTCTGGAAGACGGATAACGTTTCGCGCGCCCGTCGTCCGATCGCAACCCCTGACCATCGGTTACGCCCGCCACCGTCGGATCCTATTCCGAGGTTCGGTTACGGATAGACTCGCGGTTACATCTGCGCGTGATTGGTGGGTCGGGGCGGCCCTCCTCCCTCGCACGCGATTGGTCCGTGCGGATGGTCGCGGACTTAAAAGGCGGTGCCCTCTGTCCAAAGGGGTCTTCTCGCCTCAGAACCACTCAAGTGAGCGAGACTCTGCCCGCGTCTCTCGTCGCCCGCCATGGACGCCTCCGACAATCCCCCGCAGCTGTGCTGGTGCAACAAGTGCAAGGCGCACAAGCCCGTCGCCCTGTTCACCTCCGTGAAAGACGGCAACACGCACACGAAACGGTGCGACCCGTGCCGCGCCCGCGAACGCGTGTGGGCGCAAAAACACCGCCGCGAACAGGCGGAACGTCTCCGTCAGCTGACGACGTCTTCTCGCGTGGGTGCCAACACATGGCGGCTTCCCAACTCGTGCGTGTCGTGCCCGCCGTTGCTGGACTCTACGCCGGTTCACGTGTTCCGCCGCGCACCGTGCCACACTCGCGAGGCTGTCGCCGTGGGCCCGTACGACCGCTTGGCCTGCCCGTCTTCCCCGCCGCCCTCGGTGGACAGCCCGAAATGGGTGTCGTTTTCGTCGTTTGCAAATTCGCCGGGGGGCGCGAGCGAGATCCAGTGCGTTGTGGATCGGCGGTGCGATCGCGACGACGGTGGTGCTTCGTGCGCCGGTACCGGATACCCCGCCCCCTTGTCGCGTTGCTCGCCGGTGGCGGACGGTTCGTTGTCGTCGTCGCCCCTGTTCACGTTCGTGGACGAAGACGCGATCGTGGATTTCGACTTTACCGACGAGGAGATCTCGCGTATCATGCGGTCGCCCGACCCCGCCGAGACGCCCGTCGCGTCGACCACCGGTGCGGTGGATGAGACCCTCTCGTGTTCTATTGACGTGGGCGCGTTTTGGGCCGAGTGTGAGGAGAACTGGGAAAAGTATGGGAGCTGTTTCGCTCCCGGTGAGTTGGACAGGATTGAGGCGGAGACGCCTGGCCTGATGGCCGAGTTGAACCGCGAGTTGGCGCAGTACTCAGACCCGTTCTTGACAGGCCCCCCTCCGCCCGCGGGTGGTGCGGTGTGTTGAGTCGTATATACGGATCCGTATATTGTTAATAAAGTTTTTGGGTTGGTCCGTCTCTGCGTGCGCGCGTGTGTGTTGGATCGCGGCCCCGCGGCTTGTGTCCCCCTCCCCGTCCCGTCCCCGGCCCCGCGCCGGAGCGGTTCGGGCTGTCCCCCACGGCACTGGCCGTCTCCCACGGCAAACGAAAAGTTTGAAAAGTTCGGGCGAACAGGATAGCCCGAACTTTTCAGGATAGCCCGAACTTTTCAGAGCCTCCCACGCGAAAACGAAAAGTTTTGAAAAGTTTTGGCTCTGATTCCCACGGCAAATGAAAAGTTTGAAAAGTTCGGGCTATGGTTCGGGCGAACGCAAAATCGCCCGAACCGCCAACTTAGTTCCCACTGGCGGGGGTGTGCACGGGTAGGGGTGTGTATATCCTTAGTGTTGGTTTGCTAACACATAAAATATTGGTATGGTTGCTAACACATATTATTATGGGTATGGTTGCTAACACATAAAATATAGGTATGGTTGCTAACACATATTATTATGGGTATGGCTGTATACAGGGTAGTGTGTAGTTGTAAATAATATGTGTTAGGAAGTGTGTTAGAATAATATGTGTTAGGAAGCATGTGCAATATTTTATGTGTTAGGAAAGGAAGGTAGAGTATATACGAAAGTGCGGTGCACCCCGTCCGGGGGGACTAAGTTGGCGGTTCGTGCTATTTTTCGTTCGCCCGAACCTTCGCCCGAACTTTTCAAACTTTTCATTTGCCGTGGGACTCAGAGCCAAAACTTTTCAAAACTTTTGGTTTTCCCGTGTGAGGTTTTGAAAAGTTCGGGCTATCGCGAAAAGTTCGGGCGAACAGGATAGCCCGAACTTTTCAAACTTTTCATTTTCCGTGGGATTCGTCGAGTGTCGTGGGGGATAGCCCGAACCGTTCGCCCGAACCGTTCGCCCGAACCGTTCGCCCGCCCCGCCCGGCGGTGTGCGTCCGCTTTCCGGCGTCCGCGCGCCGACTCGGCACTGACTCGACCCGGATTCGGCCCGCGGGGCGTGGAGGGTCCACGGGCGCCTGTCACGTGCCGTAACCGTCGGCTGCCGGCCCGCGGCTGTCGGAACCGGCGCCTGTCGGCCCGCGCAGTCCCGTGCCCAGGTGACTGCTGGCGCCTGTCACCGACGGCACTTACTGCTGGCGGCGGTCACCTGCCGGATCTTGCAGCTACTAGCCCGCGCCTGTCAGTTGCGGCACCCCTCAGCCCGCGCCTGTCGTCCCGCGCAGTCCCATGCAGAGCTGACTACTGGCGTCTGTCACCTATGCGAGTTGATGCTGGCGCCCGTCACCCATGCGAGTTGATGCTGGCGTCTGTCACCCACGCGAGTCGCTGCTGGCGCCCGTCACCCATGCGAGTTGATGCTGGCGTCTGTCACCCACGCGAGTCGCTGCTGGCGCCCGTCACCCACGCGAGTTGCCGCTGGCGCCCGTCACCCGTGCGAGTTGCTGCTGGCGCCCGTCACCCATGCGAGTTGCTGCTGGCGCCCGTCACCCACGCGAGTTGCCACTGGCGCCCGTCACCCATGCGAGTTGCTGCTGGCGCCCGTCACCCACGCGAGTTGCCACTGGCGCCCGTCACCCATGCGAGTTGCTGCTGCGCCCGTCACCCACGCGAGTTGCCACTGGCGCCCGTCACCCATGCGAGTTGCTGCTGGCGCCCGTCACCCACGCGAGTTGCCACTGGCGCCCGTCACCCATGCGAGTTGCTGCTGGCGCCCGTCACCCACGCGAGTTGCTGCTGGCGCCCGTCACCCATGCGAGTTGCTGCTGGCGCCCGTCACCCATGCGAGTTGCTGCTGGCGCCCGTCACCCATGCGAATTGCTGCTGGCGCCCGTCACCCATGCGAGTTGCTGTTGGCGCCCGTCACCCATGCGAATTGCTGCTGGCGCCCGTCACCCATGCAAGTTGTGGCTGGCGTCTGACACCTGTCTAAACCAGCGCCTGTCGGCCCGCCGCCTGTCCGATCCGGCGCCTGTCGGCCCGCGCGTGCTGCCGGGGCTTCTAAGTCCGCGAGTCCGCGCCGCCGGGCTGTCTATGTGGGGCTCATTGTGGGGACTTTATAAGGAAAACAATCCAAGCTTTATTAGTACTGCACCATTCACATATCCTCATAGGCAGCAGCCAGCAGGCTCTTCTCGGGGCTGTACACAAAGTACGGGGCCTCCGAAAGGTGTTTTGCGCGGCCCAAATCGATCAGCACTTCGATCAAAGGGTCCGCAGCGCACAAGGGGCACCACATGCCGCGCTTGCCGCTCGTTTCTATGGTCTGCACAGCGCAATCCACACACACACCGTGGATATGGATATGCTCCTGAGGGTCCTCCCCTCCGCTGGCATCCTGCTGCGGATCCAGCAGGAAATCGGTGTGCTTCTTGCACACGCCGCAAGTAACAGGCCCCCGCACACTGCCAGCCCTGTTCTGTGCAGGCGGTTCTGCGCGCGCGCTCTTCCCAAAAACGCCCGAATCGCAGAGGAAGGCGCCCACCGATGCGGCATTCTCGCAGAAAATCTCGCCGCCCGGCAGCACTTGGATATCGTGCATGTGCGCGTCCCGCTTGTACTTCTCATCGAATTCGTGCGTGTTTGCGTGCCCCTGCTTGGTTTTCACAGCCCCCAGGAACTTTGCCACCTTGTCCTCGGTGTCCCGCTGTTTCAGGTACACCTTCATGGCGGGGGACTGCTCGCCATTGCCGTTTGCAGGCGGCTGGCGCTTGGCAGGAGGGACATCCGTTGCCGCCATAGCCGGCTTATCGCGGGAGGGCTCCATTGCAGTGAGAGGAGTTGGTTTTGAGTGGTGCTGGGCGGATTGGGACCCCCAAACGCCCGCCTCCGCGTTTTATCCCTGCCGAGGCCCGCGCGAAGCGCGCGACACCCACGACAGTCCAATGGGAGTCCGCCGCGTGTCACGCGGGCACGACACGGCGGCATATTCCCACGAATATTCCAAGCGGACCAATGGGACGCTGCCACGTGGCGGAGGCGCGGCGCTTCCACGGGATATTCATGGGAATATTCCCGGCGCGGCGCGCTTCTAGAAGGCGCGGCGCTCCGCGGATATTCCGTGGGAATATTCCGTCCCACCAATCCGGACCTGCCGCGTGGCACGGGACTATTGGGCGGGGCGGGGGGGTGCGGGCACATAAGCGGAGGCGGGCGAGTTTGGCAGCCAAACCACGCCAATCCGCACGAGCACGCACAGACTGTCAGCCGCTATGGATTCCACCCCTCTGATTGCCAATGAGCTCCCTCAGGATCACTCCGACCTGTTTGCGGAGTTGTGCGGGGGCTGGTACCGCTTGGTGGTGCGCAAGGCCATGGAAAACTCCAGCAATTTGTACAGCTGCGTGAATGAGTGGGAAAAGAAGTTGAAAACCCCCTTTTGCGTGCTGGTTCGTTTCGACTCCTTTACGGCTCTGGATCGCCAGTTGGAGTTTGAATTCATTGACGTACGCACTGCGATCAGCAGGAAGTACTGCGTTCGCAGTCAGATCCTGTCCCACATTCGCCCTGAGAGCGAGTTCATGCTTCTGTGCGTCCTCCTTCGCGAGAAGAAGGAGGACGACGGGTTCATCGACCTGGTTACCAGGATTGGCCTGTCCTTCCGCGTGCCCAAGGACGCGGACAAGATCGTTGCGAGGACGGCGTTTCCCTATACCCGCCCCTGCGAGAAGGTGGTGATCACAGTGCGCACGCCCATTTTGGACAGCCCCATTGGTCCTTTCCCCGAGTCGGTTCGCGGTTTCTGCGCTGCGCCGGGGTGTGAGAAGAAGGGCAAGAGAGAGGTGAAGCGCAGGTGCGCCAGCTGCCAGGATGCGCGGTACTGCTCCCGCGAGTGCCAGGTTGCGCACTGGAAGATCCACAAGGCGGACTGCACTCTGCTCACCCACGTGTGGACTTGCACCTCAGATGTGAAGTTCCCCCTGCGCGGGGACACTCTGCGTGTGAAAGACGATTGCACTGGGTTTGAGGGCCGACAGACGCCCTGCCTGCGCATGTACAACCGCTAAACAGCCAGGCCTGCGTGCCTGCAATGGGGTCTAGGAATGGCCTATTCCTTATTATTCTTATTGTAATGAAATGACATTTTCCTTATGTGCATGGGACTTGAACTATTCCAATGAGTCATATAGCAACTAGACCCATCGAGTAACACTGCCTCCTGTAACCCACGCCACCATATGCTGCCATCTGTTACCCACGCGAATGTCTACTGTCGCTCGTCACCCACGGGATTGTATGCTGGCGCCTGTCACCTATACCATGTATACCACGTGGCAGATTGGCATGGCATGGCAAGTAGGTCCGTACGGCAAATGGGGTCACCTTAGGGTTTTGTAGCACAAAAATGCAAAATCGCGAGTAGGGGTCCTCACCCCAGTAAAATTATACATGATTTGGTCAGTGTATGATTTTTTATGCATATGCCCAAGCGTTAGCATGATATTGAGTGCTATTATGCATATCAAACATATGGGGTACCCCCCTACCCTTACCGCTACATGATCTCAAAGTTGGCATACTCAGTCCTATTTTTAGGACTGAGTTTGCACGTACGACGTGTTAATTAATAAGCACGTGACTGCATCACGTGGGTGCCAATACAGAGTAAAGGAACCTTCCATTAACCCTATGTACATGCACCGCGAGAAGGAGGGAGGGCGCCCTAGCTTCTCTCACTGCCGCAAGTGGGCAGGCCACAGAGCGCTCTCTCTGGACACGGCATGGTGCATCATGCCGGGGTGCAACACTGTGGGTGAAATACAACCAGTGCAATACCATGGGTCGGGCTACCTTCCCGCCAGTTTACCAGCCTCAAACGCCTCCTGGCCCGCCTTGAGCGGGATGAGGCCCAGTCGACACGCCGGCGACCCCAGCCAGGACGGAGACGACGCCGGCATATCCGCCCTGAAAGAAAGACTCCATGCGTTGACAAGCATTAGCCCCAATCACCACCCTCCCCCTCCTCGGCCCATCCCCCCCAGGTGCCCCACCCCCACCTCCAGCACTATACCCTTCTCCACCCCCACCCCCACCCCCATGCACCGACCCCCATGCACCACCCCCCCGCTAATAGGGCAACGGCCCATCCTTGGTATTGCAAGCTTTAATGTGCGCACCCTCCCTGCAGATCCTTCTACGAGCGGCGGCACCCCAGCACGCCAGTACCGCGTCGACGAGCTGATCGCCTTGTGCGCCGACAACAAGATCGCTGTCCTCGGGGTCCAGAATCACCGACGCACCGTCGACCCTCAGCAAGGGGTCAACGGTCCGCTGGTTGACGACCTTTGTGCGGGCTGGCGGCCGGTTCCATTATGGTGGAGGCGACGCGCCGGGTCAAGGGGGTGTGGGCCTCTTGTGCTCGCCGGCAGCATCAGAGCACCTCCAGTCCATCGTGCTGCGATCCCCGCGTGTGCTAGTGGCCACTTTTTCGACCACTGATCGAGGGCCATTCACACCACACGCTAACCATTATCGTGGGATATGCACCACATGCGGGTCGAGCTCAGGCGGAACGTGAGGCCTTCTTCAGCGCCCTCAACTGAGGAGGAGGAGGCCAACACCCCAGCTCGGCACTTCCTGGTTATGCTGCTCGACGCCAACGCCACGCTGCCAGTTGGCACTGACTGGGGGCCGCTCAGTACTCCCCATTACCAACACGACAGCCAACGGTAACACGGCTTTATTTGCGAATCTGCTGGCAGAATCTGCGCTGCATGGTTGCCTGCAATGCTTCTTTCGCACGCCCCGGCCGCTGAGCATGCAGCTTGCCACCTTTTGGGGGCCGTCGGATCGGGTGGTGTGCCTTGCCCTATATCTGCGTACGCCGAGCTCAGCGCCCCTCAGTTGTCGATGCTCGAGTCCTGCATCCAGCACGGTGGAATCTGATCACCGTCTCGTGCTCGCTCGCATCAGATTGCGGTTTCCTGGTGTGAAACCGTCGCGACAACTGGCGCCTCAGCCAGATCTCAAGGTGCTCCAGATTGTGCTGCATGAAGGATGCCGAAAAGATGTCAGCAGCAGAGCAGGCCGCTATGTCGCACCGGGACGACTTCCCAGGTGGCAGTCTTCGACGCCAGGGGCAGCTGCACCAGCAGTTACACGCCGTTCCGCCGCCGGGTGATGATTTCAGTGATCCTCCGCGGTATCGCTGCCAAGTATCGTCTGGCTGACCGCACCCTCCCCTCCTTGCCTCCGCGCCGACAGCTTGCTGTCCACCGTCACGCACCGACAGTGGTCGCCGCGCTAGGCAGATGCTCCGCCGCAACAGGGACCCGACCGCCGCCTGGGCTGCAAGCAGCTCTGCGGGGCCGGCCTAGGAGCAGGCTGAGAAGGCAGACGCTCAGCAGATGGTCAAGGACCTGCGCAGCTGCCAGCAGAAGCACGACGGCAAGGGGGCCTGGTTCTGGTACATTGAAGCGCCTCGGGCACCCCGGGACGCGGCCCCACCGCCACGACGTCCCGCTGGCGCCCCAGCCAGCGGGCTTCGTACCTGGGCCGCGGCCACGGCCGAGGTCGTGGGGACTGACAGCTGCGCGCGCGCCCCCGCCCCTGCTCCCAGCCGCCGCCGCCCGCCCGGCGGCTGCCCTGGCCGGCCCCGCTGGGCCCCCGCGGCCAGTGAACGCCAATACGCCGTATAATACGGTAAATACGCCGTATTATACAATACGGCGGGGTTTGGCGTACTAACGTACTAGAAATACGGCGTATTGCGTTCTCAACGCCAATACGGCGCATAATACGTATTTTTCGCGTATTATACGGCGCCCGGCTCCGGAATTTGGCGCCAGAGCTAGTTTTGGCGTTGCTGACCTAGGCAGGTACGCAGCCTGAACCGTACTTGGGGAGTACGGGCCTACGGTTGGTCCCGCTTGTCATCTCTGCCAGTTGACGGCGTGGGTAAACGATGGCAAAACGAGACCGACTTGCATAAATATGATAGTTGACCTCCGCGGCCATGGAGGTGCAGAAATCTGACTGGTATGGGAGCATGGCTTGACATTTTGAACTGCAATTTTGCAGGCATGATCCATAGGTCCTAAACAGCGTATATCATTGGCAGGCAACGCCTGGGTGTGCGCAGATATGTCTCGACCCTATGCTCGGTGCAGCAACGTCGTTTGATCAGCGACCAGGTCGGTCGCCGTGCATGTGCTAACTGTTACTAGGCGGGAAATAAGTCGATACGTTTGTACGCGGATAGATGTGTAAAATATATTGCTGACATGTTTTATTGGCGACGACGGCCAGGAAAGCGGCTCGCAGCTACATCGATGAGGTGGGCATCCGGCTAGCTCCAGCAAGGAAGGTAATTAATCTGCGGTTTTGATCTGGTATGTGCTATCCTGTTCACGTTTTATTGCATACTGTATCAAGGTTTTGGGTCGAATCGTATACCTATCAATAAGTTCATGGTTGTAATAAGGAATTAGTTCAATTAGCAATCTATATACCATGCAGTGGATGAGTATCACACTTCATGACCTTTATGTAAACAACAAACTGTCGACACCCCCTAGGGCTCCCCCAGAATAGATTCTAGCCAGCTGTCTAGAAGAGGGCAATCGACATAGCTTTTACATTATAGCATGACTTGCCATGTATTTCTCGAGCATAGTATACTGATCTAGCCCCAACGGCTTAGAGTAGCCCCAACGGTTTAGAGTGGCATGAACGCAATCACATTAGCCCAGCCATGGCTCAGCGTGGCCATTTGCTTATGCCTTAGCAGACGCCCGTTGAGCCCACTTCACCTTTCTTGTACAGCATCAGCTATGCTTCAGCCTACCTCTGGTATCGTTAATAATGGTTGTCCCACAGTGATGCGCCCCGGCCCCGTGATGTGGATAGAGCGCTCGATGTGGCCTGCCCACCGACTGGTGGGCGGTGGCAGTGAGAGAAGCTAGGGCGCCCTCCCTCCCTCTCATTGTGTACAGGGGTTGAAGGTTCCTCTACTTTGTATTGGCACCCACGTGACGCAGTCACGTGATAATTAACTAATTAATTAATTAATTACACTTCATACAATTGATGAGACAACCAAGTGAGTGTCAAACGGCTACCGGCGACCTCTACGTGCATTGTATTGTTTTTCATCAAGATTGAGACATTAGCTAGAGTTTTTGAGAGGCACGCCCATGGGATAAACACCTTAGAATATTTTATCCTAATTGAAAATCCACTTTTCCGGTCAAAAAACCACTTTTTTTTTTTTGGCGTATAATACGCGTATAATACGCGTATAATACGGCAATACGCAATACGCCGAGGTTTTGCCGTATTGCCGTATTGCCGTACTGGCTCACACTGCCCGCGGCCCCGCCTACTAGGTCGAGGGTGCAAACAGTCCTACCGGTCTAAGCTATCTACATCCGCTACCTATGACATCTATCTAACAGCATTCTAGCTACAACATCTCATCAAGAGGGCCGGCATATGGCCTATCATACATTCTAAGCTACTTCCTGCAAGGGTGGGAATGTAAACGACCCTTGCTCTAGGTGCACCAGGGCACTTGCAGCCCCATGATCTTCAGGCTATGCCCAGCTAAGGGGGAGCCTGTCATGGGGGGGAAGATCAGCATAGCTATACAGAAGCTAGGGCATGGCTTCTCAGCAGCTAGGGAGTTACTCCCTGCATGGGCACGGCATAATTGAATAAAGCTAGGCATCATCTGGAGGGTGGCTCATCATAGGCACGCATGTACATTCTGATTTGGCTGACGCCGCAAAGGTGAAAACCATTTGCGTTCAGTGCCGGTCCGCGGAAAACGCAGAAAAACGCGATCTGCAAATGAATCCAGGCCGGAATCGAACTGGGGACCTCTCGCACCAACTTTTGCTGACTATATGACGGACGTCTCCTGATCCTAAGGCATCGCCAACTGACACGGTCCGGCTACAGTCATCCGCAAAAGTTCTCCTTTCCGGGGAGTGATGCAAGCCTTTCGGATTTGGTACTACATAAATCATTCGAGATCGGTGTGTAGGAGTACTACACACGTGTCCGTGCACTCGAGACTTGTTCAGTCTCGAACCGTGAGACGGGCTGAACACGGCTGGAACCTTCTTGAGAAGGGGGCGTAGCACACATGTACATGACTAAAAAGGCTAGGCCTCAGCTCAGTGGTGATAGTGCCTGTAGTAGGCGGGCATGATGTACAAGGCCACTGTCTAACTATTCTACACTACTGCTGCTGTATTCCCCTAGGCTGGGGCTTCTGGAGTCGCTGGGGCCGCGGTGGTCGAGGGGGTTGCGTGCTGGCCAGGGCTTGTGGCCGACGTAGATGGCCGCCCCCTTCCAGTACACCGGCTGGCCCGCCTTGGTCTGCCGGAGCTGGAGGTATAGGTCGGCCATAGCTCCCATCGCCGTTGTTGCTGCGCCAGGGTCAAGTCGTCGTCCACGGTGAAGGGAGTGTTCTCGAGCCGCTTGCGGCGTCTGAGAAACGAAATCTTGTCCGCGGGGCTCTCAAAGATGAGAAGAAGCGGAGGCGCCCCTGCCTTACCCCGGCGCGGGGAAGGCGGTGGGCGGTCAGCTTAATCTCACCAAGGAGGCCCATGGGTGCAAGGATTTTGCTCTCAAACGCACGTGCAAGCTTCTCGGAATTCTCACCTTCCTCCATGTCGAAGTTCTTGAGTATGGCATTGAGGCTGCGCTTGGCGAGCTCGGCCTCCTCGCGGAGGTCAAGCGTCTGGCAGCCGCTGAAGCTAGCTGGGCTGCGACGGCGGAGGTGGTGGAGGTGGTATGTTGCTTAAGCATGTCCGCCCAGGTCGTGATGGGAGGAGCATCGCCGGCCAGGCCAGCCGGGGCTGGCTTGGCGGCGATGTCCTTCACCGCCTGGGCGATGAGGCCGGCGGTGTTCTGCAGGACCTCGATAGCGATGGCATTATCCGTTGGTCGATGTCGCGGAGCTGGGCGGTGATGGAGTCCGGGGTGGAGGCGGAGGGGGGGGGGGGGGGCGGAGGCGAGGAGGGTGGCGGTGGTGGTGGGGATGGTGGGGAGCTCAGCAGCCAACGTGCGACCCACAGCTGCCACATCTGCAGTTAATTAGGGGCGTCACGTGCTGTGAGATGGCTTCTTGGAGGTGGAGGAGGAAGGTGGATTCGGTCAAGGGGGAGGGGGTCCAGAGGTCCGCGACAGAGCGCTGAAGGATGGGAAAGAGGGCGGCGAGCTGAAGACGGGGGCGAGACCAGCGGGCCAGGTTCTCAGGTCGGTGAGTAAACCTGCCGTCAGGTCCAGTGCGGAGGCGACTATGGCTTTGAAGGCGTTGGCACAGGTCGAAAACGGAGGCGTATGACCCATAAAACACGAGCTCCAGTATCTTGATGGGTGGCATGTCGAAATAGCTGGGTCTGGCCTCGTCGAAGGTGGAAAATAACCCGTCGACGTCAAAGTCGCGCTCAGACCAGCTCGGTCCGGTTGGGCGGCTGCGTTTGGGCTAAGGCGAGGCTGAGGGCGAGGCAGGAAGCCCGGGAGGGTGCTGGGCGACCACCAGTGCGTGACTAGTGTCACCGCTGCCTGCCGGGCTTGAGGGCGAAGCTGCAGCCGGAGCTGCAGACGTATTTTCATTGCCGGACGCAGCCGTCAGGCTGCGTTGCGTCGATGGGCGTTTTCTCATCGTATATTGCTTAATAGTTTCGGAAAATTATATCAGCATGTGCGTCGTAGAAAGACGCGTCGATTGTTATATTCACGCGGCTGAATTCGGTGCTCAAACGTGAAAGTTATGAGCTCCGCCGTCAGCCATGGCTACCTCGTGGCTCGTGGCTCGTGGCTCGTATTTAATTTAATTTAATTTGATGTTGTTAGATAGATGTTGTAGGTAGCTGATGTAAATAGACTAGACCGGTAGGACTGTTTGCACCCATCCATCCATCCATCCATCGGGGTTAATGCTCCGTGACTCCCCGACGTACGGGAGCACGAGTCTAATTAATTAATTAATTAATAGGTAGGCTGACGCATAGCTTATGCTACAAATGTGAGGTGGGCTCAAGACGTCGGCTAATTAAGGCGCAAGCTGATGACCACAAGGTGCCAGAGCTCATTGAAGGTACTATAACGCTGTGTGAACATCCCATCCCATCCCATCCCCTCTCGTCGTCTGTCCCAACTCAGTCCTCACAGGAGGACTGAGTTGACAATTTTCAACCGCGTGTAGCGACTAGGTGGGGGGTCCATCCCAAATGTTTTGATGTGGATCGGGGGTGTACTAGATGTCATTTTGTTGGCAAAAATACTGCATATGTGAAAACTTGACCCGAACACCTGAAAATTATACGGACGTTGGGCACCCCTCGCGAATTTGCATTTTTCGGGATAAGAACGAGTGGGAAAAATTCAATCAAATCCTGGTGCATGAAGAAAAAATATAGGCATGTAAACAATATAGTTCTTGAAACGTGGCAAAAAACTGGGCTCGATTTGGCCATTGCAACTGCCTGAAACAATTAAAAAACTCTCAGTCCTCGATCAGGAGAGGAATGGGGCTTTTGCTAACTTTGCTAGCATGTAAGTGCGGTCATACTACACAATACCGTGGCCACCAACCATCCCAATCAACTCATTTCCCTTCAAGCATTACAGGACAACACACTTGCATCATCATACTTCAGGTATATCATACCTTATCATGTTGTGAGAGCCTATGCATGCATGTAGGGAATGGGCTTGGATACATACAAACAACTTAGGGTTATGTTATAAGTGTCAACCACCAATATAATGGGTAGGTTAAGCATATTTCCATTGTTTCTAACAACAATAGATATGGCTATAGCCGTAAAGCAAGCGCAGTCATCAATTCCGTCGACCTGCCTTATCGCAGTTTTTTCCAGCAAGAACAGTGCCGACACCGGGTAAATCGCATCCCCGCGAGATAAAAATTGATTTTTATCATCTTTAGGGCATGTTAAATCTATTTCCTTAGTTTGGGCAGCCAACTCGTCCGCAAACGTAAACTGCATGCATGGGCGCGAGCCGCCATGGCTAGGTCGTGCATTTCCGGAACTCGCGTTTCACGTGGAAAAGTACCCTTACCACCTGTACTTTGACGGTACATTTAGCCGCTCATACCAAATCCAAAAAAATCCCAAAAATATGTCCAAGAAAGATCTTTTCACGTAGTATTTGAATAAATTTTGAGAGAATTGTTTTGACAAATATTCTGACCGGGGCGAATTTTCTACGAAACCCAAAAACTCGGTCCTCTAGCCCTTAAATGGTGTCAACTGGAACCACCAGAACGGACTGAGTATGGGTATCTTAGTAAGTATGAGAGTATCTAGCCAAATAACATTTTCTGGCCCACCCTTGGAACCAAGGATGCTTTTATATCAAATAACTTTGGGGTCATGTCATTGGTCACATATCTATGCCCCACAGCTGCTATAAATAGCACCCCCCCCAAGGGGGTACGGTGCAGATGGGGTTCAAGAGATATATAATGCAATATGGACCGTTTCTCAAAATCTGATGACCCTGGCCCTTTGAGGGGAGTTAAAGATAATCACAGGCATGCCATAGATGCATTCACAACATGACATGCCATAGAACTGCACAGGCTAGCTAGCATACAGCCCAAAATAGCTCAGACCGTTATAACGGGTGCAGTTATTTTGGGGTGTTTTGCTAGCACTACCGTATGGGCATTCAATTCCAACGTGGTACAAAACATCATAGATGGCCACACATGGATTCCCAAACACATTTCCAGCTTAAAAATCACAACAGCATGCTATACAACAAGTATAAAGCTTGTGCCAAGGCCCAAAACCAAGCGTAGAAGGGGTTCACAAGGAGCTACATTATCAATGCATCCAACACTCTATAAAGCAATTCCAATGATTGGCAATGAAAAAAAAAACAAAAGAACTAACCTGGTTATGCTTCCATGCAAGCAGGCCCCGGCCATTCATGTTTCTTGCATGCACTATGGACGCACAAGCAGAAGGATAACTTGGGCCAGCAAACCAAGAAGCAATGCCTAGAGCTGGCCAGAAAACCACTTGTCTCGCTATGTCTGTGCAGGGAAAAGCATCCCCTTATCAAGCCCACCATGTGTTGAGACAATAACAAACGCTACTTCACTGGTTTCGTTGAAGCCTCAGCTAATAGCAATCAAATCTGGTCCAAAATCTGCGTGACATAGTGGTATTCCCCAACCATCACAAGCGAACGCGTACAAGCACTAAAGCAACAAAACGACAAGCAAAAACCATCGATTACATGTCTACAACTAGTTTATAAACGATAGGACGACTTGGTACTGTAATGTATAAACGCTAACATGTTAATACGTACCAGGTCGAAACTGCAGATTACCTGCTGTGCGGGAGCCATCACTCCCACCTCACGGACACAGCCTCGAACCTTTCCTGGCCGTCATCGCTAATAAAACATGTCAAGAATAACGTAACAAGTTTATCCACGCGCAAATATATGGACGTTTGCTTCCGAACAACAGGTAGCATACGCACTGTCACCGCCTGGCCGCTGACAGGATCTGCTGCACCGATTAGAACCTAGAGACATACTTGCGCACATCCAGACGCTTCACGGCCAGAGATATAACCTTTCTAACAATCAAGGATAATGACTACAAATTTTGAGTTCGAAATTCCAAGCCATGCTCTCGTACCAGTCATTTGCCTGCACCGCCATAGCCGCGGACGTCAATTATTTTCACTCACGTCGGTCCCGTTTGACCATGGTACCCCCCCCACTTTGATTGAGTATATCTCCCTGGCCAGTTGTCCAAAGTACGGTCTGAATAGTGCCAGGCATAGAGTACGTCTAGATCTATCGATCCCCCCAGGTTTGACCGTTAAATTATTTTTGGCGCGGCGCCTGGTTCTGCCACAAACTCAGTCCGTTACAGTGGTAGGACTTCAACTGGAGCCACGAAAACGGACTCAGTACCATTTAAGGGCTAGAGAAGACTGAGTTCAACTCAGTCCTCCGTAGAGGACCAGGGACAGACGACGAGTTAACGTGAAAGAGCACGGCGGGGTTAGACCTGGTTACCGCCTTGCTGACCTGATTTATGCGGATCCATGACACCACCCTCATCGAGAGCCCCGAGCACATTCAGACCTGGCTGGACTGTCTGGGCCTGGAGGCGAGGGCGGTGGGCCGGTTGGAGATTAGTGTCAAAACTGAGGCGATGGTGATTGGGGCCCCCAGCCCACCGCCGCTGCCGCGCCTACTCGACGGGACGACGGTCCCGTTCCGCGACCGCTTCAAACTGTTAGGGAGCTGGCTTCCTGACACCGCCGACGACGTGGACACCCGCATTGGCCTTGCCTGGGCCAAGCTCCATTCGCTCAAACCCTACTGGCGCTCGAAGGGCCTGGGCGAGCACCGCAAGCGCATGCTCTTCAAGGTCCTCGTCCTCACGGTGCTCACGTATGGCGCCGAGGCGTGGACCATCCCACCCAAACTGGCAGCTAGGCTAGACGGCACCGGGTTTACAGGATGCTCCGACAGGTCCTTAACCCCTAAATGGTCTGAGATCCTGCCGATAAATCGGCTGGATCTTCACAATTTTGCAAACCAGATGCCATCCAACCTACCCATATCCAATGGCTGTCCTTGGGGGCCAAGCATGTCCATGAGTTGCCCTTCGGGTTGGTATATCACAACCTCACATATATGCAGGGTAGGCCATGTATAACTGCCGTCAAAGTCAGGGGGGTCAAGACGCGCGTTTTCATTTTTGGTAGAATGTGCATTTTGAATTATGTTATAAGACCTAGGCACCTACCACTTCAGGGATGATAAACAATTAGTTGCTGAACAGTTTGAGCCATTGGGGTCATCATTTGGGTGGGTATACCAGCAGTTACACCCAGTACAGCCCATAGGGGTACCGTTGGTAAAAAGCAACCAAGGGGGTAGGGGTGGGCATACTACCTACTAATATAGCCACCAACCATGCCAAACAATACATTTCCCTTCCACAATGATGGGGAAACATAACTGCATCATCACACTGCCCTTACATGGCACCTATGTGCAGGTGCTACCTTGTCCATGCACGTAGGTAACGTGGTACGGATACCCTACGCAAGGCATGCATTCTAGGAGGCAGCCACCAACCAACTAGTGATGTTGAGCCTATTTCAGCCTGCCCTAGCAAGGATAAACTATGCCTAAGCTGCTACAGCTTGCCAGGTGATGGCCAGCACACCTGGTGGCACATGCTGTCAATGGGAAGCTTTTACTCACCAGTTACGCGCTTGATGATGCCACAGCGACCAGCCAACTGCCTCACACTCATGCAATATGTGTATGGGAAATGTATAACAAACATACATGGAGGTATTCAAACCCATACAGCCTCTAAAACTTATCACCATCACCCTGTGGCAGGTCAACTGACTGAGGGAAGCATCTAAGAAGGGTGTTTTAGAAAGGGGCCAGGCCAGGGTCAAGAAAGAGCATGAATAATGCAAAAAGAATGTGCTACACAAGCTAGAACGTATATATAAACGTCAAACATCGATAGGAAAACGATGCTTAAGCTTTACCAGGCATGGATGGCGTTACCTTGGCCCAGGCGGTGGCCGCAAAATGGCGCATTTCGGCACACCAAAGTTGTGCAGCATGGTCGCTGGATTCGGCGATTTCTGGCCACCCTTGCACGTTTACGACTACTATGTACCATAAAAAGTATAAAGAAACCGATATATCCTTTAAAATACGCCGGAAAGGTATTGCTGTCAACGTTTCTATCGTCCGGCCTGATCGCAGTTTTTTCCAGCAAGAACGCTGCCGACACCTATCAAATGGCATTCCCGCGAACCAGAAATTGGCCTGTATGATCTTTAGGACGTATAAAATCAATATCCTAAGTTTGGTCAGAAAATTCGAACGAAAACGTAAATGCCATGCGTGGGCGCAAGCCGCCATGGCCAGGTCGTCGTTTTCCGGAATGCACGTTGTACGTGAAAAAGTACCCTGACCCCTTGTACTTTGACCGGCCAGAACACCTCTATAACTTTGTCAGAAGTATGCAAACCCATATACCATGCTTTAGAGTATTTTATAAACTTTCGATCTTCTCAGCTAAACTTTTCCTAATTCTCAATAGTTTTCGCGGCATTTGGTCGCCCGAGAAGGGGCCGATGCATCGGCTGGAACTCGATTTTTGGCGGAAAATCGGCCGCAAGACCATTTAGGGGTTAACCCTTAAATGGTACTGAGTCCGTTTTCGTGGCTCCAGTTGAAGTCCTACCACTCTAACGGACTGAGTTTGTGGCAGAACCAGGCGCCGCGCCAAAAATAATTTAACGGTCAAACCTGGGGGGATCGATAGATCTAGACGTACTCTATGCCTGGCACTATTCAGACCGTACTTTGGACAACTGGCCAGGGAGATATACTCAATCAAAGTTGGGGGGGTACCATGGTCAAACGGGACCGACGTGAGTGAAAATAATTGACGTCCGCGGCTATGGCGGTGCAGGCAAATGACTGGTACGAGAGCATGGCTTGGAATTTCGAACTCAAAATTTGTAGTCATTATCCTTGATTGTTAGAAAGGTTATATCTCTGGCCGTGAAGCGTCTGGATGTGCGCAAGTATGTCTCTAGGTTCTAATCGGTGCAGCAGATCCTGTCAGCGGCCAGGCGGTGACAGTGCGTATGCTACCTGTTGTTCGGAAGCAAACGTCCATATATTTGCGCGTGGATAAACTTGTTACGTTATTCTTGACATGTTTTATTAGCGATGATGGCCAGGAAAGGTTCGAGGCTGTGTCCGTGAGGTGGGAGTGATGGCTCCCGCACAGCAGGTAATCTGCAGTTTCGACCTGGTACGTATTAACATGTTAGCGTTTATACATTACAGTACCAAGTCGTCCTATCGTTTATAAACTAGTTGTAGACATGTAATCGATGGTTTTTGCTTGTCGTTTTGTTGCTTTAGTGCTTGTACGCTTTCGCTTGTGATGGTTGGGGAATACCACTATGTCACGCAGATTTTGGACCAGATTTGATTGCTATTAGCTGAGGCTTCAACGAAACCAGTGAAGTAGCGTTTGTTATTGTCTCAAAACATGGTGGGCTTGATAACGGGATGCTTTTCCCTGCACAGACATAGCGAGACAAGTGGTTTTCTGGCCAGCTCTAGGCATTGCTTCTTGGTTTGCTGGCCCAAGTTATCCTTCTGCTTGTGCGTCCATAGTGCATGCAAGAAACATGAATGGCCGGGGCCTGCTTGCATGGAAGCATAACCAGGTTAGTTCTTTTGTTTTTTCTATCATTCCCAATCATTGGAATTGCTTTATAGTGTGTTGGATGCATTGATAATGTAGCTCCTTGTGAACCCCTTCTACGCTTGGTTTTGGGCCTTGGCACAAGCTTTATACTTGTTGTATAGCATGATGTTGTGATTTTTAAGCTGGAAATGTGTTTGGGAATCCATGTGTGGCCATCTATGATGTTTTGTACCACGTTGGAATTGAATACCCATACGGTAGTGCTAGCAAAACACCCCAAAATAACTGCACCCGTTATAACGGTCTGAGCTATTTTGGGCTGTATGCTAGCTAGCCTGTGCAGTTCTATGGCATGTCATGTTGTGAATGCATCTATGGCATGCCTGTGATTATCTTTAACTCGCCTCAAAGGGCCAGGGTCATCAGATTTTGAGAAATGGTCCATATTGCATTATATATCTCTTGAACCCCATCTGCACCGTACCCCCTTGGGGGGGGTGCTATTTATAGCAGCTGTGGGGCATAGATATGTGACCAATGACATGACCCCAAAGTTATTTTATATAAAAGCATCCTTGGTTCCAAGGGTGGGCCAGAAAATGTTATTTGGCTAGATACTCTCATACTTACTAAGATACCCATACTCAGTCCGTTCTGGTGGTTCCAGTTGACACCATTTAAGGGTTAACGTAGGTTTTTCCGAGCGTCCGTCATCAGAATCTTTGTATCATGGCATGCCTCGTGTTTCGGACGAGATTAGGCAGCGTAGGATAGCATTTGTAGGACACCTTGCTCGCACCAGCCAGGTCGACACCGCCCGCTTGGCCTGGCCGGCCCCCAGCGGCTTGGCCAGCCAGGGCGACACATTCTGACCTGGTCTGACCCCGAGGGCATTCCCAAAAGGGTAGGGAAACCTGTCACGACCTAATTCCAGATGTTGCTGGACGACCTAGTGGTCCCAGCCTAGTTTGAGCACCGCATCCACTCTCTCTCCCGTCTTTGGACTGCCATGCAGGCAAACGCGGCCGCCATTACCGCCTCCTCCAAGCGGGTTTGCTACGCCCCAGCCGACGAGATGGAGAGCCAGATCCCCCCGCCATCGTCTTCCAAAGACACCCCCATTGACGACGCCATCGACGACGACGACGACGACGCTAACGACGCTGAGTTCGACCCAGCATCCTTCATGCCTGGTTGTCGACGAGCAGCAGTTCTTTTCGCTTACCGCCGAGCAGGCGCGGGCTATCCTGCGCCACCTGCACGACGACAAGGAGATATATTTTCCTTACGCGTCTGGCGGGACCATTCCAGTGAACGACATCGCCGACTTAGACGAGCCACAGCTTCGACTTTCTGTTTTCTTGAGCCACGCCACGCGCAGGCCCCTTGCCTCCGGGCACTCTTTGCCGCCTTCGAGGACGCCGACCACGGCACCGCCAACACCCCCGATGCTTCCCCGGAAGCAGCAGACCTGCACAAGCTCAATAAGAAAGTTGCAGGCATGGCTGCCCAACTTGGCACCTTGTCCACCGCTATCCGTCAAGACACTGCCGAGCTCCGCTCCTGCATTGCCGAGGTCACGGCCGCCCTGACCAGCCCGCCCCAACCAGCCGCCCCCGCACCGGCCACCAGCTACGCTAACATGGTCAAACAGACGGACATTGCCAACCTCATGGAGGATGCCGCACGCAGGGGGGCTGCAGCCCACAAGACTGCTATCGAGGAGGACCTGCGCTCACGCAGTATAGATAGTGGTCCGGTATTTCCAGGTCGCACAGCAGCCTGAAACGGACCTGATGCTAGCGCAACGCCTGTACCACAGCCTCATCGTGGGCAGGCTGCAACTGGGCAACGAACGCATCCGCATTGAGTCGGCAGCCTGGATGGCGGGCCAGCCTGGCCCCATCCGGGTGGGTGGTCCCACGCGGAATGGGGTAGATTTTTGCAAGAAAAAAACGCTAGTTTCAATCGTCCGAAAACCGGACATTGTGCCGAAATTCTTGCCGAAAAATTTGCAGCCGAGCGAATTTTCCGCCGGCCGGAAAGGGTCTCTCTGCAGCTAGACCCTTCGCAAATCGTGCGAAATCGCGCAAAATTTGCTGAAATTTACCAAAACCAGGCCAAAAAAGTGTAAAATCATGCGAAATCTTGAAAATTTCGCTGAAATTGACCAAAAACCGACCAAAAAAGTGCGAATTCATGCAAAAAAGTTCGATTGTAAAAAAATTACGACATGTAAAAAATGCGTGAATTCATGCGAAAATTTTCAAAGGGTCTCTCTGCAGCTAGACCCTTCGTTTAAAATTATGCGAAATCCTGTGAAATCGTGCGAAATTGTGTGAAGTTGTGCGAAAATTGTGCGAAAATCACGCGAAATTGTGCAAAATTTTGCGGGCGTTCTCAAATCGCCGGAAAAAATTTCGAAACAAAAAGTCGAAAACAGCGTTTTTTTCTTGCAAAATGCGCGAAAAACTACCCCATTCGGCGTGGGACCACCCGGGTGACCTTTGCGAATGTGGCCAGCAAGGTGAAGGTACTCCAGGCCCGCAAGCTCCTAGGCGGGAGGAACGCGCCGAGCCTCGACGACCTCCTCTCACCGGCCCAGCTAGTCATCAAGAATGGTCTGCTGGGCAGCGACGTGGCGATCAAGGCCAGGCAGGATCGCCAGAAGGTCTACGTCCGCCTCGTCCACGACACCCCCGTGCTATTCATCAACGGCCAGCGCACGGAGGCGCAGGCTCCGAACAAGAGGCACAAGTCGGGCCGTACCAGGCCCGCCCCAGCTGCGTCATCATCGTCTACGCACGTCCCGGGTATGGATGGCGCCCGGTAAGGGCACACCCTTGCGGCCTCGCGGTACAATAGGCTTTGGGCACAGCCTTTATAAACAAGCCCCTTTCCATCCTCATGTCGCACCGTGCGAGCATGATCAGGATGCAAGGTCGCCAGGCACGCCACGGTCAACCTTCCCGCCAATTTACCAGCCTTACACGCCTCCTAGCCCGCCTTGAGCGGGATGAGGCCCAGTCGACACGCCGGCGACCCCAGCCAGGACGAAGACGACGCATATCCGTCCTGAAAGAAAGCCTCCATGCGTTGACAAGCATTAACCCCACTCGCCACCCCCCCCCCCCCCCCCCCCCCCCCCCCCCCCACCTCCAGCACTACCCTTCTCCACCCCCACCCCCACCCCCACCCCCCCGCTAATAGGGCAACGGCCCATTCTTGGTATTGCAAGTTTTAACGACCATGCACCCTTGCGGCCTCGCGGTACAATAGGCTTTGGGCACCGAGCCTTTATAAACAAGCCCCTTTCCATCCTCATGTCGCACCGTGTGAGCATGATCAGGATGCAAGGTCGCCAGGCACGCCACGGTCAACCTTCCCGCCAATTTACCAGCCTTACACGCCTCCTAGCCCGCCTTGAGCGGGATGAGGCCCAGTCGACACGCCGGCGACCCCAGCCAGGACGGAGACGACGCATATCCGTCCTGAAAGAAAGCCTCCATGCGTTGACAAGCATTAACCCCACTCGCCACCCTCCCCCTCCCCCCCCCCCCACCCCCACCCCCACCTCCAGCACTACCCTTCTCCACCCCCACCCCCACCCCCACCCCCCCGCTAATAGGGCAACGGCCCATTCTTGGTATTGCAAGTTTTAACGTGCGCACCCTCCCTGCAGATCCTTCTACGAGCGGCGGCACCCCAGCACGCCAACGCGTCGACGAGCTGATCGCCCTGTGCGCCGACAACAAGATCGCTGTTCTTGGAGTCCAGGAGCACCGACGCACCGTTGACCCTCAGCACGCGGTCAACGGTCTGCTGGTCGACGACCTGCGTGCAGGCTGGCGGTTCCACTATGGTGGCGGCGACGCGCCGGGCCAAGGTGGTGTGGGCCTCTTGTGCTCGCCGGCAGCATCAGAGCAGCTCCAGTCCATCGTGCTGCGGTCCCCGCGTGTGCTAGTGGCCACTTTTTCAGCCACTGAGGGCCATTCACACCACACGCTAACCGTTATCGTGGGATATGCACCACATGCGGGTCGAGCTCAGGCGGAACGTCAGGCCTTCTTCGACGCCCTCAAGGAGGAGGAGGCCAACATCCCAGCTCGGCACTTCCTGGTTATGCTGCTCGACGCCAACGCCACGCTGCCAGTTGGCACTGGGGGCGCTCAGTATTCCCCAACCAACACGACAGCCAACGGTAACACGCCTTTATTTGCGAATCTGCTGGCAGAATCTGCGCTGGTTGCATGCAATGCTTCTTTCGCACGCCCCGCTGAGCAGCTGGCCACCTTTTTTGGGCCGTCGGATCGGGTGGTGTGCCTTGATTATGTCTGCGTACGGGCTCAGCGCCCCTCAGTTGTCGATGCTCGCGTCCTGCAAGATTCTGTCAGCACGGTGGAATCTGATCATCGTCTCGTGCTCGCTCGCATCAGATTGCGGTTTCCTGGGGTGAAACCGTCGCGACAGCTGGCACCTCAGCCAGATCTGAAAGTGCTCCGGATTGTGCTGAAGGATGCCGACAAGATGTCAGCAGCAGAGCAGGCCGCTATGTCGCACAGGGATGATTTCCTGGCCGTATTCGACGCCGGGGGCAGCCGACAGCAGTTACACGCCATTCCGCCGCCGGGGGATATTTCAGTGATCCTCCGTGGTGTCGCCGCCAAGTATCGCCTGGCTGCCCGCACCCTCCCCACCTTGCCTCCGCGTCGGCAGCTTGCTGTCCACCGTCACGCACCGACAGTGGTCGCCGCCAGGCAGATGCTCCGCCGCAACAGAGATCCGATCGCCAAACCTGGGCTGCAAGCAGCTCTGAGGGCCGCCTACGAGCAGGCTGAGAAGGCAGATGCTCAGCAGATGGTCAAGGACCTGCGCAGCTGCCAGCAGAAGCACGACGGCAAGGGGGCCTGGTTCTGGTACAAGCGCCTCGGGCACCCGGACGGCCTCGGCCGGCCCCACCGCCACGACGTCCCCGGCGCCCCAGCCAAGCGGCTTCGTACCTGGGCCACGGCCACGGCCGAGGTCGTGGGGACAGCTGCGCCGCCCCCCCCCCTGCTCCCAGCCGCCGCCGCCCGCCCGGCCGCCCTGGCCGGCCCCGCTGGGCCCCCTGCCCCGCCTAGGTCAGCGGCGGACTACCTAGTCCCCCCGCTGGTCGGCCCACTTGGCGACCCGTCTGACATGCCTCCTTTCACCTCTCGCGAGGTCACGGAGGCGGTCCAGCGCCTGCGTTATGACGCAGCCACCGGCTCTGACGAGATTCCGGCCGCAGTTGTAAAACTTGCAGCCGAATTCGAGGACACAGGTGTTATGCTGCTCTTCCGGGACATCTGCAACCGCCTTCTGCTGTCGTCGCAACCACCTCCAGCGGCCTGGCAACACAGTTTTCGCACGATGCTGTACAAGAACAAGGGGTCGCCTGCCGACCCCGGCAACTACAGAGGGGTGTGCATTCAAAGTGCCCCCCTCAAGCTTCTTATGCGGCTCATCCTGAACCGCCTGCGCACGGCCCTGGACGGTCACCTCAGCGAGACTCAGCACGGCTTCCGTTCAGGTCGCAACACAGTACAGGCGCTCTTCGCTACTCGCCGACTGGTGGAGGAACTGCAACGCCTTCAGCCTGGTGAGTCCCCTTTGCACCTTGTGCTGGTGGACTTCATCAAAGCCTTCGATTCGGTTTTCTGGCCTGCGCTTTGGGACATCCTCGAGTTGTTCCGGATCCCCCGCCCCCTGATTGCTGTCATCCGCAACCTGTATGAAGGGTCCACCACTTCGGTGCGCACTTCTTACGGGACCACGCCCCCATGCCCTTTAGGCAGAAGGGTGTGTGGCAGGGCTGCGTGCTGTCGCCCTACCTGTTCATTATTGTTGTCGAATATGTAATGATTCAGGCGCGCAAGCGATTTGCCCGCATCGTGGGCAGGGAACCAGGAGTGCAGGTTGCTAACAAATTCTGGCATGGCGGTGCGGACACGGAGATTCGGCTAGCAGACATCATTTATGCAGACGACACCACCCTCTTCGAGGACACTGAGCACGTGCAGACATGGCTTGACTGCCTGGCTCTCGAGGCCCGTGCAGTGGGGCTTGAGGTCAGCAAGAAGACAGAGGCCCTGGCGGTTGGGCTCACCAACCAGTCACCGCCGCCCCTCTATCTCCTAGACGGCTCTCGAGTCCCGTATCGGGACCGCGTTAAGCTGCTGGGCAGCCTGCTCCCCAGCTGCGAGGTTGATGTGGACCATCGCATCTCCCTCGCCTGGCACGCTTTACGTCAGTACCGGGCCCTGTGGCGCAAGCCCCTGGGCAAGATCGAGAAACAGGACCTGTTCAAGGTCCTTGTCCTTCCTGTTCTCACGTATGGCGCCGAGACGTGGACCCTCACCGCCGACCTGGCCCGCAAGCTGGACGGCGCGGTCACTAGCATGCTGCGTTCCATTTTCAGAGTAGGATATGCTGCTCATGTCCGCAATGAGGACCTGTACCAGGGCATGCCGTATATCACCAGCACCATTAAGCAACGCCGCCTGCAGCTTGTAGGGCACCTAGCTCGCACCAACCAGGTAGACACCTCAGTGACGTGGCCCCCCCGCAGGACTGCGACCAGCCCAGCCTGGCCGGCACCTCCTGACGTGGGCTGGGCCTAGTGATGTTAGACGCCGCAAGGCCCGCACCTTCAAGGAACAGCTAGTAGAGGACATGGGGGGCCTCGGCCTCTCCGTGATTTGGAAGAAGATGATGGACAAGGCCAAGTGGGCCCAGGTCATAGAGGACAATGAGCCCCCCCCAGTGGGGAAGCGCCCGCGTGTGCAGTCCCGCGGGAGGCACGCCAGATAGCTCCCCCTCGGGCAGCGTGCGGCTGCCTAGATAGATGTTGTAGTTAGAATGCTGTTAGGTAGATGTAGTATGTAGCCAACATAGATAGATTAGACCGGTAGGAATGTTGCACCCATCCATCCATCCATCGGGGTTAATGCTCCGTGACTCCCCAACGGGAGCACGAGTCTAATTAATTAATTAATTAATGCAGGACAAGACGCGGTGGAAGAAGATTGTCAAGGCGAACACGCCCGACCCTGTGGGCAAGCCACCTCCCCCCAAGCGGAGGAGGCGTTTTGATGAGTAGTGTAGTTAGGATTTTCTAGATAGCTTAGAGTTAGGATAGTTAATTCGATCACGCGGCTTCCTCCACCCCATCCGTCCATAATGGAATATGTGCCATTTTCATGACCTCCCCACGGAGGCATGTTATAATTTAATTTAATTTAATTTAATTTAATTTAATTTAATTTAATTTAATTTAATTTAATTTAATTTAATTTAATTTAATTTAATTTAATTTAATTTAATTTAATTTAATTTAATTTAATTTAATTTAATTTAATTTAATTTAATTTAATTTAATTTAATTTAATTTAATTTAATTTAATTTAATTTAATTTAATTTAATTTAATTTAATTTAATTTAATTTAATTTAATTTAATTTAATTTAATTTAATTTAATTTAATTTAATTTAATTTAATTTAATTTAATAACGCTGTGGGCTAATATCGTTTCAAGTGCTGTAATGCCTAAGCTATCCCATATTATCGATGCCCCCATGTAGACAACTCAGTAGCTTGAGTGCTCTATCCCGGGGAAGCCCGGGGGGGCTTCCACAGTTTCTTGTTGACATAAAGGTCCCCGCCCCGCCAGTACACTTGGGGCTTCTCGGTTGGTCTTGTGGCGGATGTAGCCGGGCCACTGATCGCGGCGTTGCTGCTGCTGGGCTGGCGTCAGGTCGTCGTCAAGCGACCAGGAGGTGTTCACCAGCTTCTTGCGGCGAGAGAGGAACATTGGGGCATGATGCAAACCCCCAAATTAATGTGGGCCAGCCCCCTCCCCCTAAAAGGAAGGGGCGCTTTGCTGAGTAGAGTAGTTACGGTTTTCTAGATTAGCTTAGAGTTAGCTTCGTTCGGTTTCGCGGCTTCGGCGCTTCGCCCACCTCCATCCATCCAGCAAGGGAATACGTGCCACATGATAACCCAACGGAGTCATGTTATAATTTATATAATAAAATTAATTTATTATATAAATTATAACATGACTCCGTTGGGAGACCCCCTTAACTGGGCATAGCGCGATACATCATGAGGGTGCAGGTGCCTTGGTGCACCTCGAGCAAGTGTTGTTTACATCCCCACCCTTGCAGGAAGTAGCTTAGGATGTATTATGATCGGCCATATGCCCCCTCTCAAGGGCTATGTGCTACATATACTCCCAACGAAGTTATGTTACAATTCAATTCAATTCAATTCCGTTGGGAGACGTACATGTGGCACGTATTATAATTTATTTAACCCGTGTTTTTTTAATTAGAACGCGATACATCGCGTTGTAAGCTTTTTTTAGAACGCGTATGGCACCTAAGGAAAATTTTTTTTCATGGTCATGTATATACTTTCCTGAAAGCCCATAAATCAAAGGATTTTTTGAGCTACTCAGACCTACAAAATGCTTATTCATTAGAGAGATACACTGGTTTGAATATGTACAGGGGGGTCTGACCATGACCGCGATTTCTTGACCCTAGGTCACAAGTCATGTGCTTATTCACAAATGGTTCATGAAAAAAATCTGGCTTCTTGCACGAGCTATGGGCAACATATGCAGGCTCTCAGGTCGCCAGGCACGCCACGGTCAACCTTCCCGCCAATTTACCAGCCTCACACGCCTCCTAGCCCGCCTTGAGCGGGATGAGGCCCAGTCGACACGCCGGCGACCCCAGCCAGGACGGAGACGACGCATATCCGCCCTGAAAGAAAGCCTCCATGCGTTGACAAGCATTAACCCCAATCGCCACCCTCCCCCTCCCCCCCCACCCCCACCCCCACCTCCAGCACTACCCTTCTCCACCCCCACCCCCACCCCCACCCCCCCGCTAATAGGGCAACGGCCCATTCTTGGCATTGCAAGTTTTAACGTGCGCACCCTCCCTGCAGATCCTTCTACGAGCGGCGGCACCCCAGCACGCCAACGCGTCGACGAGCTGATCGCCCTGTGCGCCGACAACAAGATCGCTGTTCTTGGAGTCCAGGAGCACCGACGCACCGTTGACCCTCAGCACGCGGTCAACGGTCTGCTGGTCGACGACCTGCGGGCAGGCTGGCGGTTCCACTATGGTGGCGGCGACGCGCCGGGCCAAGGTGGTGTGGGCCTCTTGTGCTCGCCGGCAGCATCAGAGCAGCTCCAGTCCATCGTGCTGCGGTCCCCGCGTGTGCTAGTGGCCACTTTTTCAGCCACTGAGGGCCATTCACACCACACGCTAACCGTTATCGTGGGATATGCACCACATGCGGGTCGAGCTCAGGCGGAACGTGAGGCCTTCTTCGACGCCCTCAAGGAGGAGGAGGCCAACATCCCAGCTCGGCACTTCCTGGTTATGCTGCTCGACGCCAACGCCACGCTGCCAGTTGGCACTGGGGGCGCTCAGTATTCCCCAACCAACACGACAGCCAACGGTAACACGCCTTTATTTGCGAATCTGCTGGCAGAATCTGCGCTGGTTGCATGCAATGCTTCTTTCGCACGCCCCGCTGAGCAGCTGGCCACCTTTTTTGGGCCGTCGGATCGGGTGGTGTGCCTTGATTATGTCTGCGTACGGGCTCAGCGCCCCTCAGTTGTCGATGCTCGCGTCCTGCAAGATTCTGTCAGCACGGTGGAATCTGATCATCGTCTCGTGCTCGCTCGCATCAGATTGCGGTTTCCTGGGGTGAAACCGTCGCGACAGCTGGCACCTCAGCCAGATCTGAAAGTGCTCCGGATTGTGCTGAAGGATGCCGACAAGATGTCAGCAGCAGAGCAGGCCGCTATGTCGCACAGGGATGATTTCCTGGCCGTATTCGACGCCGGGGGCAGCCGACAGCAGTTACACGCCATTCCGCCGCCGGGGGATATTTCAGTGATCCTCCGTGGTGTCGCCGCCAAGTATCGCCTGGCTGCCCGCACCCTCCCCACCTTGCCTCCGCGTCGGCAGCTTGCTGTCCACCGTCACGCACCGACAGTGGTCGCCGCCAGGCAGATGCTCCGCCGCAACAGAGATCCGATCGCCAAACCTGGGCTGCAAGCAGCTCTGAGGGCCGCCTACGAGCAGGCTGAGAAGGCAGATGCTCAGCAGATGGTCAAGGACCTGCGCAGCTGCCAGCAGAAGCACGACGGCAAGGGGGCCTGGTTCTGGTACAAGCGCCTCGGGCACCCGGACGGCCTCGGCCGGCCCCACCGCCACGACGTCCCCGGCGCCCCAGCCAAGCGGCTTCGTACCTGGGCCACGGCCACGGCCGAGGTCGTGGGGACAGCTGCGCCGCCCCCACCCCTGCTCCCAGCCGCCGCCGCCCGCCCGGCCGCCCTGGCCGGCCCCGCTGGGCCCCCGGCCCCGCCTAGGTCAGCGGCGGACTACCTAGTCCCCCCGCTGGTCGGCCCACTTGGCGACCCGTCTGACATGCCTCCTTTCACCTCTCGCGAGGTCACGGAGGCGGTCCAGCGCCTGCGTTATGACGCAGCCACCGGCTCTGACGAGATTCCGGCCGCAGTTGTAAAACTTGCAGCCGAATTCGAGGACACAGGTGTTATGCTGCTCTTCCGGGACATCTGCAACCGCCTTCTGCTGTCGTCGCAACCACCTCCAGCGGCCTGGCAACACAGTTTTCGCACGATGCTGTACAAGAACAAGGGGTCGCCTGCCGACCCCGGCAACTACAGAGGGGTGTGCATTCAAAGTGCCCCCCTCAAGCTTCTTATGCGGCTCATCCTGAACCGCCTGCGCACGGCCCTGGACGGTCACCTCAGCGAGACTCAGCACGGCTTCCGTTCAGGTCGCAACACAGTACAGGCGCTCTTCGCTACTCGCCGACTGGTGGAGGAACTGCAACGCCTTCAGCCTGGTGAGTCCCCTTTGCACCTTGTGCTGGTGGACTTCATCAAAGCCTTCGATTCGGTTTTCTGGCCTGCGCTTTGGGACATCCTCGAGTTGTTCCGGATCCCCCGCCCCCTGATTGCTGTCATCCGCAACCTGTATGAAGGGTCCACCACTTCGGTGCGCACTTCTTACGGGACCACGCCCCCATGCCCTTTACAGAAGGGTGTGTGGCAGGGCTGCGTGCTGTCGCCCTACCTGTTCATTATTGTTGTCGAATACGTAATGATTCAGGCGCGCAAGCGATTTGCCCGCATCGTGGGCAGGGAACCAGGAGTGCAGGTTGCTAACAAATTCTGGCATGGCGGTGCGGACACGGAGATTCGGCTAGCAGACATCATTTACGCAGACGACACCACCCTCTTCGAGGACACTGAGCACGTGCAGACATGGCTTGACTGCCTGGCTCTCGAGGCCCGTGCAGTGGGGCTTGAGGTCAGCAAGAAGACAGAGGCCCTGGCGGTTGGGCTCACCAACTCACCGCCGCCCCTCTATCTCCTAGACGGCTCTCGAGTCCCGTATCGGGACCGCGTTAAGCTGCTGGGCAGCCTGCTCCCCAGCTGCGAGGTTGATGTGGACCATCGCATCTCCCTCGCCTGGCACGCTTTACGTCAGTACCGGGCCCTGTGGCGCAAGCCCCTGGGCAAGATCGAGAAACAGGACCTGTTCAAGGTCCTCGTCCTTCCTGTTCTCACGTATGGCGCCGAGACGTGGACCCTCACCGCCGACCTGGCCCGCAAGCTGGACGGCGCGGTCACCAGCATGCTGCGTTCCATTTTCAGAGTAGGATATGCTGCTCATGTCCGCAATGAGGACCTGTACCAGGGCATGCCCTATATCACCAGCACCATTAAGCAACGCCGCCTGCAGCTTGTAGGGCACCTAGCTCGCACCAACCAGGTAGACACCTCACGTGGCCCCCCCGCAGGACTGCGACCAGCCCAGCCTGGCCGGCACCTCCTGACGTGGGCTGGGCCTAGTGATGTTAGACGCCGCAAGGCCCGCACCTTCAAGGAACAGCTAGTAGAGGACATGGGGGGCCTCGGCCTCTCCGTGATTTGGAAGAAGATGATGGACAAGGCCAAGTGGGCCCAGGTCATAGAGGACAATGAGCCCCCCCCAGTGGGGAAGCGCCCGCGTGTGCAGTCCCGCGGGAGGCACGCCAGATAGCTCCCCCTCGGGCAGCGTGCGGCTGCCTAGATAGATGTTGTAGTTAGAATGCTGTTAGGTAGATGTAGTATGTAGCCAATGTAGATAGATTAGACCGGTAGGAATGTTTGCACCCATCCATCCATCCATCGGGGTTAATGCTCCGTGACTCCCCAACGGGAGCACGAGTCTAATTAATTAATTAATGCAGGCTCTGTGAAACAAAACTCAGGCCCATTGGGCCACTGGAGCTATTTTTCATTAGCATCACAATTACAACGCAGTACAACGCAGTGGGAAACATGAGAGCCCTTGACAACATCGCTATGAATGCCATACTTGGTCACACGCGGAGCCCCCACAGGCTTGGGGGTGGTCTCCTTCATCACTACTTGCCATCTATCCTTGCGCACCATCTGCCTCCATATTACAGACAAACCAGGAGGTTGCCCGGGGGTGAGCCCGTCACGTCTAGTGTAGCACATGTCCATGCCGAGTCTATCACGAAAAGTCCACGGGTGGCGGCCCTGCCGCGCGCGGCCGGGGGCACGCCAGGTGAGGACATATCGCCCAGGCTGGGCGGGCTTGGTGCCAGCTAGTCTATCTGATGTATCTACCTGATCTGTGCGGGCCAGGTGCCCGGCTAGGCCCAGGCGCCTGTGCCTAATAATGTGGGAAACATAGGGCAAATCAGCGTACAAATCCTCATTACTAATGTGCAAACCAAAGGGGATGTTAAGGGCCTTGCGCAGCATCTTGGTGACGGTGCCGTCGAGTCGTTGCTCAAGCTCCTGCATCAGTGTCCACGTCTCGGCGCCGTAGGTCAGGATCGTCAGAATGACGACCTTGAAGAGGTCACGCTTGACGATCCGGGGTACTGGCGGGGTTGCTCCACCAGCGGCGGTGGTCATGGAGGTGCGCCCACGCCATGCCGATCCGTGTCGTCATGTCGTCCTCGCAGTCGGGAAGCCAGCTGCCGAGCAGCTTGAAGCGGCCTGAAGGAGGGTAGTTGACCTCGGCATCGTCTAAGAGGCGGAGTGTGGGTGGGGGCCCTGCCATGCCGAGGGCCAGGGCCTCCGTTTTGGGGCTGATTTCTAGACCAACCGCCCGAGCCTCGAGCGCCAGGCAGTCCAGCCAAAGTTGGGCAGACTCCGGCTTCTCGATGAGCGTGATGTCGTCGGCATAAATGAGGTCAGCTAGTAAATTCTGCTTGTTAGTCGGCCCCCCTTCCCCAAGCTCGTTCGTGATCGCTAGGCCAGGGGCACGGCCTGCAATGCTAGCAAAGCGAGCACGTGCCTGGCGCATAACATAATCCACTACAATAATAAACAGGTACGGCGACAGGACGCAACCCTCCCAGACGCCGGTCTGCAGTGGGCATGGCGGGGTAATGCCGTGTAGTAGTGCGCACCGAAGTGGTCGACCCCTCATACAGCGTGCGGATGACGGTAAGGTATAACTCACCAAACATATCCCTTGCCAAACCCATTTGCTCGCAGAAAAAAGAATTTATTTCAAACAATGTGCGTGCATGGTGGGAACTTTGTAAAATAAATGCTTCAATGCCTGCAGATAGCCCTGAAAGTATACTAAGCTAGACTGCCACATCAGTCCCCAACAGCCAATCACCCTACGGATACAGTTCACACCAAACTTGACAAGACCTAAACAATCCTGGCCTAAGCTACAAGGGATTCAATAGGTAGCATGATATAATCTACTTCTTCTGTTGCACAACACACAATCTAATACACAAAAGGATATCCTGAGGCCACACGTTTGTTCTCCTTCTGGATTGGCACGCCATGCAGATTTCAAACAGGGAAATCCTTAGGACTGCCATGTCAACATGGCATGCTGGCGAAAGGGGGGTGGGGGTGGGGGGAAGCGCCATTCTCTTGCGCATTCCAAGGCAACGATATCCCCCCAAATGATTGTGGGAAAAGTGCTCAGCCTGCCCCCTGTAATGGACGGCTAAAGATACGTCGGTGGCGCTCTGCAAACGACAATTCCATCGACGCGTGCTTGCCGTACCATGATATCCATGAGACAACCAGCTATAACAGGTCAGGCCGTGTTTCCTACACGGATGCCAGCCACAACATGCAGGCGCGCAGCCGCCCGCATGGCAAAGAAACTGCGAGACAATGCAACCGCTTTGGCACCTCAGCCACAGCAGCTTCAAGTCAGGCCGTCCCACTGTCGTGCAGCAGTTGATTGCATGAGGCATCCAAGTGCCCAAGTGCCGACAAAATGGCGGCACCCAGTAAGTAGCACATGACAGACAGGAGACAGCCCGCAGTCTCTGGGTGCCGACACCCCTACAGCGCCGATGAGACTTTGTGGCTCATGCCATGGAAGCTTGATGGAGCTAACAGCAGCTCCCCTTATGGATACAATGCCGAGCTTTCACTTGGCCGATGCTGGACTCGTACAAAAAGAGCCCTGTAATGGATCTCTACCATTTCCACAAGCTTCCACTCCGAGCATCCTTAACACCCCTGATGCGGAAACGCTCACGGCCTGCTTGACCTTCTCCTTTGCATGCTGCGATTCCACTAGCTCTATTTGAGGGCAAGCGTCTCGTTACCTTCGTTCGAATGCCGCAAACCTCCAACAGCATGCAGTTAAACCCGACAGCAGGCCATGAACATGCCAGGTAATGAGTGGCGCTCTATTGCCCTAGAGTGCAAACAGCTTTGAGTCACCACCCTGAGGCACAAAGATGCCCTCGAGGCTCTTTGTAGCGCTGTCGCAAATGCCCTTGCCGCCAGGGATGCCCCCCGAGGGCTCCCCCCCCGCGCCCACATCCCCCTCCCCCCCGCCTGCCTTCCGTCCACCACCCTTGAGCTCAAACGCTGACGGTGAATTGCATCCCGTGATGCGAACACCGAGCTTCTTTCCCCCGTCGCCCCCCTTTTGTGCCCCCTCACCCGCCCCCGCGTTCACCCCAGTCCCCGCCGCAACTGCCTCTAGCTTCGTTGCGAGGGGGGTCGCAAACACAGGGGGGGCGCTCGGGGCCTCCTTTGCCTTGACGCGGCGCCACCCGACCGACGACTCGCCCGCGCCGACATCTGGTGGCGGCGACTGGAACAAGGGCCGCACGAGCGACGAGAGCGAGGGGAGCCTGTCATCGGTGAAACCATCCCCGCACACCTCCCCACTGGACCGCAATATCGCCGGCGTGAAGGGAGACATCTCCCAACCAATACCCCCCGTGCCCAGCCGGCGCGCCGCGCTCCCCCCGGGCGGCGACATGCACAGACCCGAGAACGCAACCGTCCCCGCGGCATCCCCGCCCGTGCCGGCAGCCAGGGACCCCCCGCTCTTGTTGTTTGCGGTCCCTGCGACCGAGGACGAGGTGTTGGTGGTCACCATGCCCAGCTTGATGCTGTTGTTGGTCACGCCACTGCTGACACCCGCCGTGGTCGTGCCGGTCTTCGTTGTCTCCGTGGTTGCACCGGGGGCGCCCCCGGCCGAGCTGCCCCCTCCCGGGATGCTCATTAACGGTGTGATCGTGAGCGCCGTGGCAGACGATGACCCGCCGCCACCACCATCCTTGCTCCCTGACATGACGCCCCCCGTGGGGTCATCCAAGGCCGGCTTGCCATTGTTGCCACCGCCACCTGTCACAGAACGGCTCTTGCAGGAGCTGTCGGAACCAGGCGGGGATGACCAGCGCCGCTTGCGGAATATCGAGGGCGTGGTCAGGAAGGACTGCGCGGAGAACCGCAGCTTTGATTGCGGGGAGAGCGGGCGGCCGCCGGCACCGTTGCCGCCCCCAGGGGACGTGGTGCCGATCATCGACATGCCTGCGGTGCCCCTGGCAGGGACAGGCGTGCCCAGGATCATCTGGGACACGCCCAACGGGCTGAACGAGGATGACGTACCACCACCGAGGCGCGAACCGAGGCCAAGGGTCATTGATGGCGACGTGGCGCTGCCCATAGCAACGCCAAACTGGTTATCGCCGCGGTGATCCGACCAGCGATCCCCCGTCATGCCACCGGAGCCATCCCCCGAGCCACCCAATGGATCCGCCAGTTCGTTCAGGGCATCGAAGTTGCTCAGCCCCCCGGGTGTTCGCAGCGGTGTCCCCAGCCCCCCGTTGTTGTTGCTGTTGTCGACGCCCAGGGGGGTATACGCGGCAAACCCGCCTGTGCCGCTCCCGATACCGCCCACACGGCCTGACCCACGCGCACGCTCGCGCCCGATGAGGTGGCACGATGCCACGGGGGAGACTGGCTCCGTGGTGACGTTGCCAGTCGCCGCCGCCGCCTGAAGGAGGGCATTCCCGGAGGCCACTGGCTTATCCCCCGGCCCCGAATCAAGCCCCTTGCCGGCTCCTGCCGCAGGCGTGTCCTTCCTCCCGCCAACCTTCTTCCAAGTGTCGCCCGGCCCACGTGCGGGCTGACCGGCCACCCCTTTGAGCGTGTCCGTGTACTGGGTGGGCACGAACACCGACGACGCATTGCCAGCATTACTGGACTGGGAGTCAAAGCTTCCCGAGCTGCCACCCGGGCTGCCCTCCCCGCTGCCCTGCGCCCGCTGGCCATCACAGGGGCCATTGCCGTTGCCACGGTCTGTGGGCTCCTCCGCCTGGCCTGCGGTCGCGAGGCTCTCTCTGCGAGGGCGCGGGTGGCACGTACGCACGGGCTCGATCTTTCCGTCCCAGGGATCTTGCTGGGATGCCACCGTGAGGAGCCCTCGAAGGCGGGGCACGGGGGCCGCCACTTGGTCCACCCCACGCCGACCATCGCCACCGTCCCTGGCATCTCTGATATGACCAGGGCTGACAGGAATGGGCGGCAAGGGATGCCCGTGGTGCAGGTCGCGTGGCTCTTCGGCCTGGTCGCCACCGGACTGGCGCCGTTGGAGTTCGCGGATGGCCGCCTGCTGCTCGGTCGATACGCTCATGCCCACACCCATGACCTCCAGCTTGCGCTTGAGGGTGCTATTCCAGTGGTTCTTGATGGAATTGTCGGTGCGGCCGGGCAGATGCTTGGCGATCTCTGCCCACTTGTTCCCGTACGTGGCGTGCGCGCGGACGAGCGCCATATCCTCCTCGAACGTCCACGCGTCCCGCCGGATATCGGGATTAAGGTGGTTGTGCCACCGCTCCCTGCACTGCTTGCCAATACGGCCCGGCAGGCTCTGCGCGATCAGTGACCACTTCTTCGCGCCATGTTTCTCTACCAGCTGCAGAATCAACGCATCCTCCTCTTTAGTCCACGGACCCTTGACAAGATCTGGGTTAAGAACTTTCTGCCACCGATGGAGGCACTGCACGTCGGTACGATCGGGAAAACATTCCGCAATCTTTTTCCAATTCTTCCCCTTGTACAGTTCCACGGCTTGGCGCAGCTGTTCATCTTCCTCATCCGTCCAGCCGCCCTTAGACGAGCGGCGCGTGGGGCCACCTTTGCGCTCAGGCGGATCGTCGTGCCGCGATGGCTGGCTGCCGTGAGGTCCAGGGCTCGACATGGCTACAAATTACATTAGGAACGCACAAAGTGTCTTCACCCCCCTAGCACATCTCAAGAACGCCGCCGCAAGGACACAATCCAGGTATATTCGCCGTGTTGCGCAGTGTCTTGCCAGTAAAAGAAAGTCCAATATTGGAACCCAAGCGCCAGCACTTGATGCACTGATAGCTCCACCAGCCGTCAGAAATGCCGGCCTGTGACCTCCACCCCGCCCGCGGACGCGATCACATATCCTCAAAATTCACGACAAGCTTGAGCGATGGATGGGTCATGACGAACCGAACGAGTGGAAACCGGCAGGATGGGTTTTCGCGGTTTTTTTGGTTTAGTGCAGGTGGTTGAAAAGTCTGGGGCAAGGCACATCCAACGGTTGCTGGGAGAGAGCATCGCCGGTCGTTGGGAAATCTGTCAGAGGGGGAGGCGCGTGGCCGCTCGGGGGTGGCCGTTCATTTCAAAGACGGAAGCATGGCTCTGTCCTGTTCACGAGCCAGGCTTTGAAAGGTCGGAGTTCCGATGCCGTGCTTGAATGCGGTACGGACAGGTGTGGGTGGTTCCGCTTACAGCGCTGTACGGACAGGTTAAATGAGGTTACACAGGGTTACACCTGTACAGGGTGGAGCGCAACTTCCCGTCAGCGTTTCAAGCACCATGAAGTTCTGCAACAAGACTGAACCCCCCAGCGACTTTCACCCATTATAAGTTGCCACCACACACACACTGCGCCAGCTGGGGATGGCCGTTAGATTCGAATCGTATTTGGATCCGTAAGTGAACTGAGCCCACTAGTCTGACTTGAACTCTCAAAATCTCACTGAGCTCTGGGCCGCTGCCCGCTGGTCACGGCCGTGTGGAAAAGCTGTCCGTCGAACCTTGGTCGAACGGCAACCATTCGCCAATCGCCACTCTGGTCTATTCTGGTTCACAAACCAGGGGCAGGCCGATGGCGTCTAAGTACTGTAAAAAGAACGCTTGCTGACAGCTTGGTGGCAGAAAAATGGTAGCCAAAAAGTGGCGGCCTAGGATACGTCACGATTTGCCGCGGCAAGCGATCATTTCAACGTTGCCATGGCTCTGTCTGTCACAGATGCACTATAAGAGCTCAGCTTGCTTGCGTGGTAGGCCGCGATAAGTAACGCACGTCACAATTACAGCCTCCATGCTGCAGGATTGTGTGGTTCCAAGCTCGGCAAGATTCGCTTCGACAGTACAGCCGGAATGCAGCTATTCAAACTGCCAGCATCATCTGTGCTTCCCACTCATCATGCTACCCATGGTAAAAGATATTGCATTTTTTCTAGACTTCTGGCGCAGCTATTGATATACCTCTGCATGCAACAAACTTTGTATGTCTAGCCCGTGCTGCGTGCAAGTTTTCGAAGTTCTTGGCGACGTGCAGCAATGGCGGACATTAGCATGGCATGGACAAGTCCTCTGCCACGGGGCAGCCTGCAATGCGGGATCTATCTTGTATCCTGTACTGCGCATTCCACCTAGGTGAGCGTCACGCTGTCAAAGTGGTTGTGGCGATACAGTGGTTCCTCTGCCATGCCATCACGCTCTGTAGGTGTCATAGATGGGCGGGATACCCCGATTGATCCCCTCGACGCAAGCATTTTACCTGTGACTGCACCTGCTGCAACCCTTCACACGCTGCTAACGTGTGAAAAGCCATGAAAGACTGCAGCATGCAGCGACGAAAATTGTGAACCCTGCCATCAAGGAATGGAGATACGTAGGGCAACCTTTAGAAGCTGCTTATTGCTGCAGGGTAGGATAACATCACACAGGCATGTGAGTTGACTGAGCCTGATTTAAAATGTTTCATGATGGGCCTAGCTAGTGGGACCTGAAGAACATCTGCCTGATGTTAGATTGGTACCAATTAATCTTGGAAAGACATGTGAAGAAACGCATTTTAACATTTTTGTAAATAGAAGTTGGTAGGGAAAACTCCAACCGCACAGTTGAGGTTTCTACCAAGAGTCATGTACTTGCGTGATAAAGTTTAAGAGAGTGGAGTTTCTTGTGGAGGTGGTGAATCCTCAGAGATAAGAAGGAACACCAAAGGCAAAGGCAACTCTCTGGATATCACTGATGCTGAGTATTGAGCTAAAGCATGGGGAGCAAACAGGATTAGATACCCTGGTAGTCCACGCCGTAAACGATGAGAATTCATCCCTTTTTTCTGCACAGAAAGTGCCCTTTCTGTTTTAGAAAATGTGGATCTAGCTAATGTGTTAAACTCTCCGCAGGTGGGGAGTACTATCACAAGATTGAAACTCAAAGGAATTGACGGGGGCTTTCGTGCCTCGCAACATTGGTAGCAGGGCCCCAGAATTAGAAGAATTAGGCGAGAGTGAGAAATTGTGTGCATGTGCGTGAGGCGAGCCTGTGCATGTGTATTAATTAAGTGAGACGGCTATTCCTGAACAATGGCAGTACAACGTTGTTTGAGGATGCGGTAGGTTACTTACACATGTATTGCACATTGGTATCTCAACACCCTCAGTATTACAATGCCAGTTTTTCACCCATATAGAGGTGTGTGCCCATGTGTCAGTGTGGGTGCGAATTCATATCAATGAGAGAACCAACACATGCCAGATATCTGGAGAATCCGGACCATGCATCCATGGTAGCTCGAGCATGCTGTTATCTTATCCGTGTTTGTCAAGTAGTTCAGGATGATGGGAATTACAGGAGTTCGAAATGTGTAGCCGTGTATGTTAAAATTATGGCTGGCTAACATTCAGAGTGAGACCTCTAGACGGTTTGCTAATAAACAAACTTGCGTGGTAAGTGCATTTGTTCCTAGCGGCCATATGGGTGTCTCATTGATATGAGTGTCTAGTTGCCGGTAATAACCACGTACTGCTGCAATTGCTGGGCGCATGTAAGCTTTTTCGGTGTGTGTGTGTGTGTGTGTGTGTGTGTGTGTGTGTGTGTGTGTGTGTGTGTGTGTGTGTGTGTGTGTGTGTGTGTGTGCGTGCGTGTGTGTGTGTGTGCATGTGTGTGTACACGTTTGTGCGCTCGCGCGCGTGTGTGTGTTCCCGGGGGATGCTGGGTGCACATTGCATGTATGGTTTTGTGGTACGTGTGTGTTTGTGTGTGTATGTGTGTGTATGTGTGTGTGTTTGTGCATGTATGCACGTGCATGCCGGTGCATGTGTGTGTGTGTGTCGGCCTAATGAGATCTGAGATCGATGATGAGCTAGTAAGGTAGGTGAACGTTAGGCAACACGTCCATGCAGGGCGTAGGCGCTGGCTGTCTCCCGGATGTATAGATGCACGTACGGGATCGCAGTAGCACATGCAGCTATGATTATGGGGTGTGACAACATTGTGTGTATGCCTCATCTAAAGCAGCAATGAAAAGAGCACACACAATTATGAGTACTGAGGAGAGGGGAGCGTGAGTTGTCAATAGGCAATAGGTGGATTGAGGAAGATTGATCGCAACATGGCTATAGGGGAGACCACAGACTCTCTTCTCGACGAGCTGAAGAATCAACTCTTGTAGGCGTGCATGATGGCGCTGCCATGCAGGTGCGACACGGCAGGGCGCCTACCGCCTGCCCCATCTGGACACGGGCCAAGGCTGGCCCCCCTCCAGTGGTCCTCACCTTCAGCGACATCACAGCCCGAGTTCCCGAGGTTCCTCTCTCGCCGCGAGAAGCTGGTGAACACGTACCTCCTGGTTGCTTGATGACGACCTGACGCCAGCCCAGCAGCAGTGAACGCCGCGCGATCAGTGGCCCGACTACATCCGCCTCAAGACCAACCCCGAGAAGCCCCAGCCCCCAAGTGTACTGGCAAGGCGGGGACGTACCTTTATGTCAACAAGAAATTGTGGAAGCCCCCCCGGGCTCCCCCGGGATAGAGCACTCAAGCTAGTTGTCTAGATCGATGGGGGCAATCGATTATGGGATAGCTTAGACATTACAGCAATTGAAATGGTATTAGCGCACAGCGTTGTAATACCTTCAATTATGAATTATAGCTCTGGCACCTTGTGGCCATCAGATTGCGCCTTAGCCGACGTCTTGAGCCCACCTCACCTTTGTAGCATAAGCTATGCGTCAGCCTAAAGGTCTATGGTATTGCACTGGTTGTATTGCACCCACAGTGTTGCGCCCCGGCATATGACCGTGTATGGCATTCATAGCGATTCGGGCCGGCCGCGGTGCCCACACCCCCGTAACTAGGACCTAGATAGCTTACATGCACAATCCATTCCATCCCATGTTCCCCTCCCACTGAGGACCTATGCTCACGTGACTGCAGTCACGTGTCTATTAATTAATTAGTAATTAATTAACCATCCTATTAATTAATTTATTTATTTATTCATAATGGGATGGAATGGATGATGAAAGCTATCTAGGTCCTAGTCACTGTACAGGGGTGTGGGCATCACGTACGGCCAGAATCGCTATGCCGAATGCCATATACGCGGTCACACGCCGACACGCGCGGAGCCCCCGCAGACTTGCCAGGGGTGGTAGTCTCCTTGATCACTACTTGCCATATATCCTTGCGTACCATCCGTCTGCCTCCATATGCACAGACAAACCAGGAGGCTGCCCATGTGTGAGCCCGTCACGTCTAGCTAGGGTAGCACATGTCCATGCCGAGTCTATCACGAAATGAAGTCCACGGGTGGCGGCCCTACCGAGCGCGGCCTGGGGCACGCCAGGTGAGGACATGATATAATTAATCTATAGGTTCCTTAATTACAACCAAGTGCTCCTTTCAATTTCGTCTCTTCGATCGCTCAGGCTGATGTATCTTGAACGTCCATCAACATGCATGAGGACATGCTTGTGCTGCTCTAGTTGCCCTTCTTCTCCGATTGACATGAATGGCAAAGTGGAATGCTGCGATGATGCCTAGTTATTAGATCCAAGCCCCAAGGCGAGATTGCGACTTCCTCCAGAAAACTACATTAATGTATGTGCGGTGATGTTCACAGGGAAATTCTTCAGCCCCTAGCTTGTTGGGTCCACGTTCCCTCAGCCTGCGTCTCGCCTCCTTGCACGATGCACCATAGATTGCAGGCAACAAAGAAATTTGTTACAATGTCGGCAGCGAGAGAAAAATGCTCGATTTTTTCCTCGCGTAACTGCCGGCAACTGCTCAACTGGTCATCTTAACAAAAAAACATCATACAGTTACCAAAATGTCACCATTGTGCACGTACTCTGCCCGCTTCGCTTCCCGGGCGCATCATGTGCATCAGTGGAGAGGCCCTGCTTGGACCTGTGATCGACCTTTTCCTAATAATTACTGTCACTGTCACTCAAGGGTAGACTTTGAGCACAGCGCATCTACTAACAAGCAAGCAAGGCACGAAAGTGGAATTCATTGGTTAATTAATTAAACTCGTGCTCCCGTCAAGGGTGGCCGGTCACGGAGCACCGGAGCGGCTTGTATTGTACATATGTACGTGCACAACAGGAAGACAGGGCAGAGACCCCCTTTCTCCTTCACTATGTCCTTCTCCTTCGCTATGTGCTACATATTCTTCCAACGGAGTTATGTCAATTCTCCTTCACTGTGCCGGCCACTGGCCAGAGGCATGCCACAGCAGCAATCGGACACGATAGACGATCCGGCAAGTTCTGTGGCTGCAATAAGACCCATGTCGGAGCATATCATAACAGCTAGGAGCGTGGGCTAGTTAGCTGATCATAGCCAGGACGTAGCATGGCTGTACATGGGCTAAGCTAACTAAGGCTATGGCTGGACTTGTGTACCGTGCGTTAGCTGTGCACGTGACTAGGTATGGTGGCACGTACGGCTAGGCAAACATTCTAGGCATGGCTGCCATCGCGGCATGGTGACTACCCGAATGCTTACAAGCTAGGGCTAGGGCTAGCCCGCCTGGGGGGCGTCCACATCTTGTGGTTGATCATCAGGTCCCCACCCCCGCCTCCAGACTCCAGTTCACCTTGGCCGGGCTTCTGGCCGGGTCCTGCTTGTGGTGGAGGTATTCAGGCGCCACTGGTCGCATTGCTGCTGCTGCTGAGCGGGGGTCAGCTGGTCGTCCAGCGTCTAGACTGTGAGGTCTTGCAACCTCTTGCGACGAGAAAGGATCGAGCCGCTGCTTGTCCTCATCAGGGGAGGGGAAGGTGAGCAGGACTGGTGGGGGACAGGGGGAGCCTTGTCCCGTGAGTGGGGAAGGCGGTGGCACCCGCGCAGTTCTACCTCACCTACCAGGCCCATGCATGAGGGTAAGAAGCTGGACCTCACGCTTGCCGACGAGATCAGTGATCTCGTCGGCAAGGGTGGTTGACGTCTCACCTGGCTTCTGCCAGGGGAAACGACGCAGCACCATGCACTCGGCATTCAGAGTGGCACTCGGCGAGCGCGCGGATGGACATGCAAACATCAAACCCAGCTCACAGCGCTGCACTAAACGCGGCGCTCAGGCTTCCGAGGCGTATGACTGCCCTAGTTTCTCGCCTATTAAAATCAGGTGGAGGGCAATTAGTGCGGCCTGCTCGTTGACAAGAAGCTAGGTCGATGCCCGGCATCATGATCACCACCCCGCAAACCGAGGCCCTGGCCGCGCAGGTCCCGAAGATTGCAGCACAGACGGCCACCATTAATTAATTATTTAATCAATAAAACTCGTGCTCCCGTTGGGGAGTCACGGTCTCACGGAGCACCGAATTAAGTGCTTTTAATCCCTGTGTGTGCACAACAGGAGAAAGGGCAGAGACCCCCAGTCTCCTTCATGCCAAAGGCATGCCACAGCTGCATTCGGGCATGTTAGCTAAACGGACACGCTAACGATCCGGCAATCTGTGGGTGCAATAAGACCCATGTGAGCATGGCATAACATGGAGTGTGGGCGAGTAAACTGATCATAGCTAGCCACTTGAGACGTAGCATGGCTGTACAACAAGGACTATGCTAAGGCTACAAGCATGGCTGGTTGTGTACCGTGCGTTAGCAATGCACGTGACTAGGTATGTTGGCACGGCTAGGCAAACTTTCTAAGCATGGCTGCCATGGCTGCAGTGACTACCAATGGATAAAAGCTAGGGCTATTGGCTAGTCTAGCCCGCGGGGGGCGTCCACATCTTGTGGTTGATCATCAGGTCCCCGCCCCTCCAGTACACCTTGGGCTTCTGGGGGTCCTGCTTGTGGCGGAGGTACTCCGGCCACAGGTCGCGTCGCTGCTGCTGCTGAGCGGGGGTCAGGTCGTCGTCCAGCGTCCAGGTGAGGTCGTGCAACCGCTTTCGACGAGAGAGGAACCGCTGCTTGTCCTCACGGGAGGGGAAGGTGAGCAGAACTGGTGGGGGAGCCGCCTTGTCCCGTGAGTACGTGCATGGGGAAGGCGGTGACACCCACGCAGTTCTACCTCACCTAGGTCGAGCTCAAGGACCAGCTCCTTACCCTAACATGGGCCTGGTACCAGGCCCATGTTAGGGTAAGGAGCTGGTCCTTGAGCTCGTCGGCAAGGGAGGTTGCACCGTCTCCGGCCCTGGCTCGATCCTGCGGGAAATTAACGACGCAGCACCACTCGGCACTCGCGGCGAGCGCGGTCGGTGGCCTCCCGTTGGTTGGCCTGGCAGTGGTCCTCCAGCTCCTGCATGGCCGGAGCTTCGTGGCAATGGCGTCGGTGGTGGAGGCGGTCGCCATGACCGCAGTGCTCAGGTCCACATAGGAGAGGGGCGGGAGGTCGCCAGCATCCAGCCGGGGTGGCTGGGATGCGATGGTGGCCGTCTGCTCCGCTATCTTTGCATGGGACCTGTGAGGCCAGGGCCTCGGTGTGAGCGGTGATGGCTTCAAGCTTCTTCATGAGCACGCCGCACTTGCCCTCCACCTGGTTGAGGCGAGAGACAAGTGCAGCGTGCGTTTCAGATGCCTGCGCCGCGGTGTGCAGCGCCGTGAACTGGGGTTGGGGATTGTGGACGACCTTGGTTTCCATGCATTGGAGACCCGGGCCTCCACCGTGGGCCGGGCCCACTTCAAATGTTCCGCCGTCCAAGCCAAGTGTGTGACACTTTTTCGCTATTTTCGCAAAAAAAAAAAAAAATTTCGCACGAGCTCGCGTGATTTTCGCGTGATTTTCGCAAAATTTTCACACATTTTCGCACGATTTCGCACGATTTCGCACAATTTTGCATGATTTCGCACGATTTCGCATGGATTTCAACCAAGGGTCGTTTTGGGGAGTGACGTTTGACAAAATTTCGCATGAATTCACACACGTTGTGCACATCAAAATTTTTTACCGTCGACATTTTTCACATGAAATTTCGCACGATTTCAGCAAATTTCGCACAAATTCGCACGATTTCAGCAAATTTCACACGATTTCAGCAAATTTCGCACAATTTCGCACGATTTCGCACGACGAATCACTCTGCAGAGTGACGATCGTCGAAAAAGTCAAAAAAACGACAAAAAGTGTCACACTTTTCGGAACATTTGAAGTGGGCCCGGCCCGTGTTGAGCGTCGTGTTCAGCGAGGTCAGCTTCTCGGCCAACGGCCAGGTCACGTGCTCCTCCAGCACTGCTCGGATGTCAGTCATCCTTGCAGAGGGAGGAAGCCGATGTGGCTGTCGGCGGCGCAGGCTGGGCTGGGGCGCGGATCTTGGCGGCGATTTTGGCCATGGGTAGCTGGTAGAAGCTGCACAGGATGGCGAGGCGGTGGAGGTCTCCCCTGGTAAAGAACCCCTCCAGGTTCTCGTCGGGGATCATTGGGCCCTGTGGCCCCATGGAGCTTGCGTTCCTGTGCCAAGAAACGCACTATTTCGGCGCATTCTTCTGTGGACAGCTCTAGCCAGTGCTGAAAAGAAAAAAGGCGGTCGGGATCAGGTAGGTACCTGCGCCATTTGTGTTCGTGGCAGGGTTTCTTGGGCTTGGGCGAGGCGCTTGGCAATGGGTTTGCTGGCGATGGATTTGCGAGCCCAGCCAGCTGGGCAAGGACGATGGCGAGTGGGTTGGGCTGGGAGCCGGAAAGCTCCTTTTCCAAGCCCCGTTTTGCTTTTGGGGTCGTCATAGCTGCTTAATTGTCAGGTGCGTAACTTTGGCAATACTGCGTTTAAGCCGGAACCGATTATCAGTACTGCGCGTGTGCGTCTCAAAAAAGCGCATCGAATGCAAGTGGTGTGCCCTAATTAGCCGACGTCTTGAGCCCACCTCACATTTGTAGCATAAGCTATGCGTCAGCCTACCTATGGTATTGCACTGGTTGTATTGCACCCACAGTGTTGCGCCCCGGCACCATGCCGTGGAGAGAGCGCTCTGTGGCCTGCCCACCTGCGGCAGTGAGAGAAGCTAGGGCGCCCTCCCTCCTTCTCACTGTGTATATAGTGTTGAAGGTTCCTTTACTCTGTATTGGCACCCACGTGACGCAGTCACGTGCTTATTAATTAATTAATTAATTAATTAATTAATTAATGCAAGTGGTCTGACCGAATTTGGGGCTCAGATGCAAAAGATCTGAACTCCGCCGTCAGCCATACCGCCGTCAGCCATTTGTTTTGGCCCCCATGTAGATACCCAGCCCACTCGGCAGGCAGATGGCAGCCTCCCGCCGCACTCCTACGCAGTCCGGCTATACTGCGGCCGGCCATGCAGCGACCACCTAGACCACAGATGCCATCGCCACTCTCGACCACAGATGCCATCACCACGAGGCTGCAGGAGCTGGAAGCCCAACGCCGAGCAGAAGAGCGCGAGCTAGACATAAGACACTGACCGCGCCCGCCGCGAGTGCATGCCGAGTGGTGCTGCGTCGTTTCCCGCAGGATCGAGCCAGGGGAGACGGCAACCACTCTTGCAGACGAGCTCAAGAGCAAGCTTGTTTCCCTCCTGGGCATGGCAGGTGAGCTATAGTAGAGCTGCGTGGGCAACGCCTTCCCCACACACGGGACAAAGCGGCTCCCCCACCACTCACCATGGTCCTGCTCACCTTCCGCTCCATATAGAGGATATAAGCGGCGACGTTCCTCTCTTGTCGCAAGAGGTTGCACGACCTCCCCTGGACGCTGGACGACGACGTGACCCCCGCTCAGCAGCAGCGGCGACGCGACCCATGCGGCCGGAGTACCTCCTGGTGGCGCCACAAGCAAGCCCCCAAATAATCAAGAAGCCCAAGGTGTTCTGGAGGGGCGGGGACTTGATTAATTAATTAATTAATTAAACTCGTGCTCCCGTTGGGGAGTCACGGAGCACCGAAGTGCTTTTAATCCCTGTGTGTGCACTACAGGAGAAAGGGCAGAGACCCCCAGTCTCCTTCATGCCAAAGGCATGCCACAGCTGCAATCGGGCGCGGCTAGCTAAAAGGACAGGCTAACGATCCGGCAAACTGTGGGTGCACTGTGTGTGGGGACTTGATAGTTGGTCGTCCATGTTCAACTACCAGCTGTGGAAGCCCCCCACGGGCTACTGCCCTAGCCGTAGACAGACCCATGTTGGGTGATGCAACCTGGACACTCTGGCCTAGCCATACCATGTGCCACGCCAATGCAGGGTAGAACGCAACCATGCATGCCTCTAGCATAACGTTAACCATGCAGTACGTAGCCAAAGACATCCGCCAGCCTAGCTATGCATGCGTCTCGCCTAGCACTGCTTGTTTGCTTATGTCTGCATAGCAATGCAATGCTCACACGGGTCATATTGCACCCACGGGGGATGCCCCGGATCGTTTCGACGTACAGGTCCGATTGATCACCCTGCGGCATGCCTGTGGCATATGAGGAAAGGGGGGGGGGGCTCTGCCCCCGTGCCCGTTGTGCACATTCAGGGATTAAAAGCAGTCTCCCGTGCTCCTTTCAAATACCCCAACGGGAGCACTTGAATAATTAATTAACTGATGAGCGTCCAAATGGGATATGCATGACACGTTTTCCCATGAAGTTTGGAAATGCAGTTGCGCACATGTACCAGTTGCGTCAAAAAAAGTTGCGCACAAGTACCACTTGCGTGACATCTGCATGCATGCTCGATTTCAACCGCGCAGACACAGCTCATAAAAACATAGACGCATGTACTTGATCCTACGTACACAGATGGGCACAGCAAAATTCATGCCATATGAATCTGTACAGCAAGCGCTATTGTATATATCCATGAGACAACGCACGTGGCAGAGGCCAGTATATAATATACGGCCTGTGGATTGAAACGCTGCAGGCCGCGAAAAACATTAACAGTATGTACTGCGCGTACGCGTTCCCTCTTTTCCTTCTTAGTTTTGGTTGTTTGTGTTGGTCGTGGTGGTGGTGTGTGTGTGTGTGTGTATGTGTTTATGTGTGTTTTCCCTATCAACCTTTCTTGTTACCCTCTGTCTCCCTCCATGCAGGTCTACCTAGAGATAGCCACGCGGCTCCCGCGGCCTTCGCGTCTTTCCTCTCAGACAACTACCCTAGTCCTTCCACAGCGTTGAATCGCCATACGTCCAGGCATAGTTGTCTCACTTCGTATATCGATGAGACAAATAAGTTCTTATCGGTTTGACGATCCAGATCGACAGATCAATCAGAGAAGCTGTTGTTACTTATATCAAGGAGACAACCAGCGCAGGCCAGAAATCGGGAGAATCCGGACCATGGTAGCTCGAGCCTGCCGTTATCTTGTCCGCGTGTTCGAGTCGTTCAGGATGATGAAGATGAATGGTGATGGAAATGTGTATCCTTGTGCATTGAAATTATGGCTGGCTTACGTGTAGAGCGACTAGATGACCTAGACGGTGGGGCCTACTTATATATTGATATACACACAGCGACACATATCATGGCACATGCAGCTGCATTCCATTGAATGAGAAACTTCATATGCTCATTCCAACGCACACCAGCTGGCTTCTGCATGCTGTTGGCCAGTTGACACAGGCAGTGGTCTGGAAAACACGATTCTGAAAGCAGACACTCCTGCATTGAGCTGCAATTCAATGGGAGATCCGAGTTACTCGTGATGATCCTTGCCACAACAGTAGATCGAGGTTCATCACATGCACCCTTGGGAGGGCCCCGGTGAGGATAGATGTCAGTAGCCAGGGCCGGTTCATCACTTCGCTCATGCTAGCTGCTGTGCACCACCTCCAAGCCTCCCTCTTGATAGATGACCGTCCAGGGTAAGTCCAGAGGTTTTCCAGAGGAGCACTGCACACAGCGGTGCCAGCACAAGTAACACGTGCATCGACCACAGAGTGGCCAGCAGAGCGCGTCAGTCAACAAAAGATTAGCACAAGAGAGTTGCGACACGATATCACCCTACTACATCATATTTAATGTGTCTGACGAGGACAACATCGTTCTGGAATATGATTTTTGCTCACAATTCTTGGAGTGGCAAGCTCTGGCATAGATACATGCTCTGGCTCAAGCATAAGGTGGCGTGGAGGCAACTATTAGTTGTTATGTATACCTGAACGGGGGCGTGGGCTGGAAAATCTCCAAGTCAGCACTTCACAGACCTAGACTTTTGTGTATTCATGAAGAGGAAGAACATAAGGGGGTGACAAAAGAGAGTTTCTGAGTAAGAAATTATCACAAATGCCATGAGCTGCACCAGCTGGACTAACACCTCGCAAGGCGACGACCCCTCAAGTTGTTGGAGTCAGATCTTATAGAAAATGAGCTATTTGTGCTTCAACAAACGATCAGCAGACAATGCCAGCCTGCGGAGAGGGAAAAAGAAAAGAGGACGATTCCCCAAAGCAGATGCCAGGCAAGGAAGACTTCTCTTTGTTTGGTGAATCGTCAATCGCTATGGAGTGGGTGACCAGAGAACCACAGGTCCGCAGACATGCCAGCTGTCCGCAGGGAAAAAGACGGTTCTCAAAGAAAAAATGCTAACAGAACCAGAGAAACTCACCACCGTCGATCTGGGGTAGTGAATCACATGTCCAAGGCTCCATGTTCTAACACGCCAACATGCTGGTGACCAGGGGATCCAAGGCTACGTTCCAAAAGAAAATCTATAATCGAATCTATTTCTTATTAGTTTTCCCAGTCTACGTGTTCCAAACTAAATCTGCTACAATACAAAAAGGTTCAGGAAAGCAAGGCTGACCTCACCTGCACCAAGGCTAACGCCCCATACTAACGAATGACTGATGATGACTATACAACAATACCAAAAGGTTCAGGAAAGCAAGGTTGCCGGTTGCGCTGATCTCACCTGCACCAGTTGAATCATGCCAATAAGCCGGGGGGAGCCCAGCGGGGTGAAAACCTGCAAGTGTTTCAACAGGGGAAGGTTTGGCCAGGCTTCAATGCAACATTAGAAGCCGAAAATTATGCAGTTGAAGTGCCGCCAGTCTGGACGCTAGCTCCGGAAAGGGGTGCGTGTGGTATGGTAACAAATGTGATACAATATAAGATACCACTATAATATAACAAAATACATACTTAGGAATTGATAATTGGTTAGTGCGAGGCAAGAAGCAGCCTGTGCTTGTTGCAAGCTGATGCAAATACGCAGACTTCATCCAATTTCCTTGTCCTGCAGACACCGTGGAAACTGCAGTGGCTGGCTCTCATAGGGCTTTTCTAATTTCCTGGATTCTTAATTTTCTTATACTAGTATTGCAATTCTTGACAAACTAAAAAAACGACTTGCTCGGCCCCTTACTGTCTAATTGCCCGACTCCTGGGATATTAAAAACATGCCCAAATGATGCATGACATGCCCAAATGCAAAGCAACTGATGCCCTGCAGGAGCTTATCGCCCCAATGAAGAAACTCTTGTCCACACGACCAGACGGCAGACACAGCCGGTAAATTGCTTTCCTCAAAAGTCTGGTTTGAGGCCCTCAGGCCCACGAATCAGGGAACAAGGTATCTTAATCATTAAATATAGCATATTAAGTATAAAATATACTTAACTAGTTTGATTCCTTCTATATTTTTAGCTCAATTGGAATCAAGCCACACAGCGAACTCCTTGCGAAGCAGCAGTACATTCCCTCGCTCATGCACCCCTCAGAAGTGTGCAAATATGACCAACGCGCACGAAACGTGTGCATGCACCCCTCTCCTCGGCGGTCGCAGCGCTGAGCGCTGTCTCCCTAGAAAAGAAATCTAACACTCTTATGAGCAATTCTGACACTATTGTGACCTATTCAAATACTACTACTAATTAGGAACATAACTCCGTTGTGAGTTTATGCAGCTCGTATCCCTGAGAAGGGGCACATGGCTTTTAATACATTCTGGGCTACTTCCTGCAAGGGTAGGATGTAAGCTACAACTGCTCTGGGTGCACAAAGTGCACCTGCCCCACTATGAAATATAATCTATAGAATAAATACTACTATGAGCCACTCTAACACTATTATGAGCAACTCTGACACTACTATGAGCGACTCTAACACTACTATGAGCGACTCTACCACTATTATAAGCAACTCTTACACTACTATGAGCGACTCTAACACTATTATGAGCAACTCTAACACTACTATGAGCGACTCTAACACTACTATGAGCAACTCGAACACTATGATGAGCAACTCTAACACTACTAGGAGCGACTTGGACATGACTAAGAGCACGTGCTAGAGGTATGCACGTACCCCTCCGTCGTCGTTTATGACGCTGACCTCCACGGCAAACGGCATGGGCTGGGTGCTGCCCGGCAGGCTGTCGAGCAAAACAGTGGCGAACCCAAACACGCCATTGCAGGCCTGCCGTGTGTCCACCATCGTGCCCACCACAGCATGTGGCGTGTTTTGTGCACAGCAAGGGGGTGGTGGTGGTGGTGGTGAGCATGTTACAGTTATAGTGGTCAGAGGCCTGAGGTGTGCAGGCCATTTGTATCTGGATGCGTGCGGTGCCGGGCAAGGGGGGGACAGGGCACCAAGCGGTGGGGAGTGGAGGGGGGAATGGAATGGGGATAGGGATTACGTGCATGTGTTGTATTACTATGATTATATTTATTATTCTCTCCCCCTTATAACTTCTATTCCCTCCCCCTTTCTTTCAGACGCTTGGCTGCGGATAAAAGCAAGCGATGCGCGCTTTGGTGCAAGCTTGGGGCGAGGAAATGTTGCAGTAAGGAAGGCCGGGGCGGCGGCGCGCATTCCTGGGGGGGGGTGTCAGAATGGGGCCAGCGCTACGGCGGCTGTCCACATCATGGCTCCAAGCACAACCACAATTGTGTTATGCATATCGCAACGATATTCATAGCGCACCGCATCAGGATTTCTCGCAGTTTTGTTCCTCTACATTCGCTGCTGGAATAGAACCCTCCTCCTAGTTCATGAGCTATGCAATGGGGCACTACTGGATCTATTCCTAGTTCATGAGCTATGCAATGGGGCACTACTGGATCTATTCCTAGTTCATGAGCTATGCAATGGGGCACTACTGGATCTATTCCTAGTTCATGAGCTATGCAATGGGGCACTACTGGATCTATTCCTAGTTCATGAGCTATGCAATGGGGCACTACTGGATCTATTCCTAGTTCATGAGCTATGCAATGGGGCACTACTGGATCAGAACCATTGCTCCCTATCCATGCCTCTGTGTGTGACTACTGGATCAGAACCATTGCTCCCTATCCATGCCTCTGTGTGTGACTACTGGATCAGAACCATTGCTCCCTATCCATGCCTCTGTGTGTGACTACTGGATCAGAACCATTGCTCCCTATCCATGCCTCCGTGTGTGCGTGGTGTGTGCACGTGTCGGTGCGTGCATGCATGCGCAGTGTGATGGTGCTGCTTGTGGTATGCGTGGGGCGTGGAAAATTCCTGCCCTACATATGTTAATGAATTGGGGGCGAGCACCCACCTGGGCGGACGCGCGCAGGGTGAGCACCATGTTGCGCATCAGCCAGGTGTCCAGCGATGAGCGGGTGCCACGGAAGTGGAGCGCCTGGGGGGCATGAATGCAGAGCCCAGGGATGCAGGGGGCAGTAATAGCACAGCAGGCACATGAGGGTAGGGATGTGGGGGGCAGGTATAGGAGGGCCAGGAATAGGGGGTGCAGGAACAAAAGGGCCAGAGATAGGGGTGGGGCAGGGATGCGAGGGGCACCATCCATGGCAGGCACAAGGCAGGTAGGCAGTTTAGATAACCCATGGTAGATAGCAACACGACTAGACATGCAAGACAGGGCGCGGTAGATCAGCACGATACCGGGATAGGCACAGTAATATACATGCTATCGGTAGGCAATTGGATAGTGTTACACGACAGGCTGTCATGTCGAGTAAGTGCGATTGCATGAACGTTCTAGGCACTTGAGGTCGGCACAGATGGTAGGCTTAGGCGCATGTCGTGCGAGTGACCGCCAGAGGTAGAGCGAACGAGCGGTAGGTAGAGCGAACGAGGGGCAGGTAGAGCGAACGAGCGGTAGGTGGAGCGAACGAGGGGCAGGTAGAGCGAACGAGCGGTAGGTGGAGCGAACGAGGGGCAGGTAGAGCGGACGAGGGGTAGGTAGAGCGAACGAGGGGCAGGTAGAGCAAACAAGCGGTAGGTAGAGCGAACGAGGGGTAGGTAGAGCGAACGAGCGGTAGGTAGAGCGAACGAGGGGTAGGTAGAGCGAACGAGCGGTAGGTGGAGCGAACGAGCGGTAGGTAGAGCGAACGAGGGGCAGGTAGAGCGAACGAGCGGTAGGTAGAGCGAACGAGCGGTAGGTAGAGCGAACGAGGGGTAGGTAGAGCGAACGAGGGGTAGGTAGAGCGAACGAGGGGTAGGTAGAGCGAACGAGCGGCAGGTAGAGCGAACGAGGGGTAGGTAGAGCGAACGAGCGGTAGGTAGAGCTGACGAGGGGTAGGTAGAGCGAACGGCGGTAGGTGGAGCTAACGAGCGGTAGGTAGAGCGAACGAGCAGTAGGTAGGGCCACCGAGCGGTAGGAAGAGATAACGAGCGCTTGGTAGAGCTAACGGGCGGGCAGGTGAAGAAAAAGTAAAAGGCAAGCACGCCGGCATGCCCACCTACACTAACCAAAAGTACATCGGTCATTGTAGGCAGAACGGGCAAGTCAGCGAGGCCAGCCACACGAAACACAAAGGTTGCGTCGACCCGTGAAAACAAAAAGAGTTTGAGGCTCCGATGAGATAAGCACGCCCATGCCACATACCCATGTTTCGTTGAACGCGGCGGATGAGGCGCTCCCAGTGCTGGATGCCTGTTGGTGAGGGAGTGCCCAATGAGAAAGAAGAAGGAACGAATGGTGTGGGATACTGTTACGGACCCAGCGCAGGATGGTAATTTCTCGCCCCGGGTACTTTCGCACACGCAGTTAGCATACTGCTATAGCACAAGAAGTTTACGTGAGGTAGGCAACGAGAGCCGCATGGAACCGTGGGCACACACGAGGATGGCTTGAAAAGAGCCTTCCTCTGAAACCAGCAGCCAAGTGACGGCGGGAGACGATCCTAGTTTCTAAGGAAGGCTCTTTTAGGCGGGTCGTTAAGGCTGCAACCCCCATGGGTTGCAAGAGGAATGCATTATACTGGAGGGACAAAAGGGCTAAAGGCGGCAGTATAAGGTCAGCAACATGAAGCAACCACGCAGCCACTATCAAATTATACAGAAGTCTACATCAATGAGACAACCAGGGCAGGCCCGAAATCTGGAGAATCCGGACCATGGTCTCTCGAGCCTGCCGGTATCTTATCCGCGTTTTCGCGTTGTTCGGGATGATGGATATGAATGGAGTTGGAAATGTGTAGCCTTACATCCGTTGCTCAGAATACCTCCTCAAAAGCTGCACCAAAAAACAGGAATGAACTGCTTATTGAAGTAACAAGGGATGTCGAGAGTAACGCAGGCGTGATGGCTCCCCATAGAGATAAATTATTGCGAGATCTGCCAGCAAAGCAGGCTTTAAGGCGCCACCGACGAATTCATTCATTCATTCATTCATTCACTTGTTCTGGCCTCGCCATTGGGAGAATCAAGGGATGGCGCGGTCTGAGCTCAGTGATTGGTTGTTGGAACACTCCCATGTCCATGCATGGCCAGACAAGATGCGGATATACCACATTAAGCAAATGTTTGCATTAGAGCCCCCCCCCCCCAAAAAAAAAAAAAAATCCATCCCTCCCCATCCCTCCCCCTCCATCCCCCTCCATCCCCCTCCATCCCCATCCCTCCCCATCCCTCCCCATCCCTCCCCATCCCTCCCCATCCCTCCCCATCCCTCCCCATCCCTCCCCATCCCTCCCCATCCCTCCCCATCCCTCCCCATCCCTCCCCATCCCTCCCCATCCCTCCCCATCCCTCCCCATCCCTCCCCATCCCTCCCCATCCCTCCCCATCCCTCCCCATCCCTCCCCATCCCTCCCCATCCCTCCCCATCCCTCCCCATCCCTCCCCATCCCTCCCCATCCCTCCCCATCCCTCCCCATCCCTCCCCATCCCTCCCCATCCCTCCCCATCCCTCCCCATCCCTCCCCATCCATCCCCATCCCATCCCCATCCATCCCCATCCATCCCCATCCATCCCCATCCATCCCCATCCATCCACACGGGCATCCTGCACCACGTGTCCTGCATCACCCCATTTATAACATCATGACTAATTTGTGCAGAGATGTATGGATTAGGTGCATGGAACTTGTGCATGAAAGACTCGTTGAAAAAAAGCCCGGCGCATACGCTAGGCTTGCCTACATTACGTTTCCCCTAAATGATCATGGACTTTTTTAATCCTGCAATCGAGGCCGCCTTGATCTTGGGTGTTGGATGCGAGTCAAGTCCACATTTCATTTGGGGTTAGTCTCCATCCGTTCCTCTGCTTCTGCAACATGATCTGCAAACCTGCACTCCACCCCACCCCACCCCACCCCACCCCACCCCACCCCACCCCACCCCACCCCACCCCACCCCACCCCACCCCACCCCACCCCACCCCACCCCACCCCACCCCACCCCACCCCACCCCACCCCACCCCACCCCACCCGACCCGACCCGACCCCACCCCACCCCAGATATCCCCAGCCCAACCCCGCCCACCGTGGTAGACACAGCTGCACGCCCAACCCGCCCACCGTGGTAGATGAAACCCCCCCACCCCTGCCCCACCCCACCCCACCTACCCCGACCCCCCACCCACCCACCATGGGAGACGTGAAGCTCTGCCCCATCAGGTCAAACTCCAAGCGGACGCCACCCGCAGACAGAGGGACATTACTGGCGCTCGCGAGCTGTTGCGCAGACAGAAGGCCAAAGGGTTTGTGGGGATGCGAGTTAGGCTGTGGCTGGTATGGCTTCACAATCGCACACGGTTGTTCATGACAGTTGTGCGGGAGGGTAACAGGAGAGAGAACCAAGAGGCAAGGCGGGATAGGAAAAAACACACACACCAGAAAACATTATTAAGATCACTAAGCTCCCAAGACGACCAGCACTTGATTAATACAATGAGCGGAGCCCTGCCACAAATGCAGCAGTTACAGTGGCATTAAGGTTTCTCAATCCGCACGTGGAAGCAAGAAGCCTCCGGGGTGGGAGGGAAAGAAACAATTGCTTATCATTGCCGGCCTAGCTTGCTTAAGGCATCATCCGCCGGGACACAAGCTGACATCATCCTAAAATAAGTAACACCGGCATGCGTCACACACCGGCCTGAAAAGTGCTGACAACGCCACTACAAATAACGTGGCCACGCACCCCCAGGCTAGTGGGTTAACCATACAGGCAGTCGCAAATGTTCTCAAACCTGACAAACATAAATCTAGCCCATCGACCCCTTGGGCCCGTCCGAGTCCACTATACAACAAGTAATCACGACTCACTAAAACAATAAACCCTAAACCCTAAACCCTAAACCCTAAACCCTAAACCCTAAACAACAGTCAATAATTCGTTAAGCAACCAGCCGACCCTACCAGTCCCTAGCTAATCACAGCCGGTGCAAACAATTACGAATCTTTGCAAGCAAGTCGTATAAAGCCTACAATTAATTTTTCCGACCACTAATAATTAATAGCCACTGACCCTTAAAACAACGGGGTCATTCAAGAAAAATTCAGGCGAGCATGAGGCCCTTTGTACAGAACGAATTAGTCAGCCCCACTCGCAGACAGCCTTCCACATGCAGGCCAAGGCATAGCGGCCTATCTTTCCCGGATGTGTTACTTAAACTATATTCAGAGAAAACTGATTCTCCGTTGCTTGGCTGGGCCGAAGGAAAATGCAAAGCCTTCAAAAGTAAGTCCACACCCAAGGAATTATCAGGTAAGAGTCTCTCATTAAGACAGGGCAATGGTGATAATGCGCTGCCATCATGTTCGCCTCAACAGGGCACTGCCATCATGTTCGCCTCAACAGGGCGCTGCCATCATGCTCGCCTCAACAGGGCACTGCCATCATGTTCGCCTCAACAGGGCGCTGCCATCATGCTCGCCTCAACAGGGCACTGCCATCATGCTCGCCTCAACAGGGCACTTGCTCGCCTCAACAGGGCACTGCCATCATGTTCGCCTCAACAGGGCGCTGCCATCATGCTCGCCTCAACAGGGCACTGCCATCAAGTTCGCCTCAACAGGGCACTGCCATCAAGTTCGCCTCAACAGGGCACTGCCATCATGCTCGCCTCAACAGGGCACTGCCATCATGCTCGCCTCAACAGGGCACTGCCATCATGCTCGCCTCAACAGGGCACTGCCATCATGCTCGCCTCAACAGGGCACTGCCATCAAGTTCGCCTCAACAGGGCACTGCCATCATGCTCGCCTCAACAGGGCACTGCCATCAAGTTCGCCTCAACAGGGCACTGCCATCAAGTTCGCCTCAACAGGGCACTGCCATCATGCTCGCCTCAACAGGGCACTGCCATCATGCTCGCCTCAACAGGGCACTGCCATCAAGTTCGCCTCAACAGGGCACTGCCATCATGCTCGCCTCAACAGGGCACTGCCATCATGCTCGCCTCAACAGGGCGCTGCCATCATGCTCGCCTCAACAGGGCACTTGCTCGCCTCAACAGGGCACTGCCATCATGTTCGCCTCAACAGGGCGCTGCCATCATGCTCGCCTCAACAGGGCACAGCCATCATGCTCGCCTCAACAGGGCACTGCCATCATGCTCGCCTCAACAGGGCACTGCCATCATGCTCGCCTCAACAGGGCACTGCCATCATGCTCGCCTCAACAGGGCACTGCCATCATGCTCGCCTCAACAGGGCACTGCCATCATGTTCGCCGCAACAGGGCACTGCCATCATGTTCGCCTCAACAGGGCACTGCCATCATGCTCGCCGCAACAGGGCACTGCCATCAAGTTCGCCTCAACAGGGCACTGCCATCAAGTTCGCCTCAACAGGGCACTGCCATCATGCTCGCCGCAACAGGGCACTGCCATCATGCTCGCCTCGACAGGGCACTGCCATCATGCTCGCCTCAACAGGGCACTGCCATCATGCTCGCCTCAACAGGGCGCTGCCATCATGCTCGCCTCAACAGGGCACTGCCATCATGCTCGCCTCAACAGGGCACTGCCATCATGCTCGCCTCAACAGGGCACTGCCATCATGCTCGCCTCAACAGGGCACTGCCATCAAGTTCGCCTCAACAGGGCACTGCCATCAAGTTCGCCTCAACAGGGCACTGCCATCATGCTCGCCGCAACAGGGCACTGCCATCATGTTCGCCTCAACAGGGCGCTGCCATCATGTTCGCCTCAACAGTGCGCTGCCATCATGCTCGCCTCAACAGGGCACTGCCATCAAGTTCGCCTCAACAGGGCGCTGCCATCATGTTCGCCTCAACAGGGCACTGCCATCATGCTCGCCTCAACAGGGCACTGCCATCATGCTCGCCTCAACAGGGCACTGCCATCAAGTTCGCCTCAACAGGGCACTGCCATCATGTTCGCCTCAACAGGGCACTGCCATCATGCTCGCCGCAACAGGGCACTGCCATCATGCTCGCCTCAACAGGGCACTGCCATCATGTTCGCCTCAACAGGGCACTGCCATCATGCTCGCCGCAACAGGGCACCTTATTCTCTGTCGAACATCAGCACGAGTCATGCGTCAATTGCGTCAATGCCGTCATCGTGGCTTTCAGCATCATCACAGCCAACACTCCTTTGTGCTGGCTTTCCTTTACAAACTTTATTAGAGGCTATTCCAAACCAGACGAAACCGTTTTCTTGCCAAAGTAAACGCCAACATGACTGCCTTTTTCCTTGCAGTACCTACTCTTCCTACCTAAAATTGGCCATATGGCACCTTTTCCTATATACACCTTACAGTACCTTTTCCCTTTAATATATAGCACCTTTTCCTATATACACCTTACAGTACCTTTTCCCTTTAATATATAGCACCTTTTCCTATATACACCTTACAGTACCTTTTCCCTTTAATATCTACTTTCCCTCTGTAAATCTGCATGTAACTAAACATCAACATGACACCAAGTGAGATCATGGATCATCCTTTTGAAAACTTTTGTTCCCCAACCAAAGTGCACCCAAGGCTCACCTGGATGGCCAGCCGCCACAGCATCGTCGCGGATGAATCGCGACACTCCCCCGCGGGTCGCCACCCGTCCGCATCCGCCCCCTCGCCCAGCAATACCAGGCCATTCCCGCCAGTGCGATTACCACTCCCAGCCAGGGGTGCCCCCGATGAGCTATTTCCTCCCGATGAGCCATTCCCAGAGGCATGGCCCCCATCCCCACCAACATCCCCCCTGCTTCCGGCCATTCTTCTCCCTGGCTCATCCCCCTGGGACCGGCCTGTGTTCTGACTACTGTCATCATCGTCACCATCGAATCTCCCTGTGGCACCGTCCCCTTCCATGGAATCCCCATCTTCTCTAAATCTAGCGGCCGCAACTGAGCTGCCAGCATCGTCAGCATCCCCCTGGCGGTGTGCGTGCGCCCACCCAGGGTGTGCCGGCTCGACACCCCCCATCCCACTGTCCTGACCTTGCTCTCGGGAGCTGGCTACTCTGGCACTGCCCCTGCCCCCTTCACCACCGAGATTGTCACCTCGCAAAGCTGGACCATCACCATGGATGAGCCGGCTGAATTCTTGGAAGGATGCGATGCGCTCCAAGTCCCGATCATCCAAGGCGGGATGGGCGGGGAGCGTGGCTGAGTCGTCGGAGGGGGACGGGTCGGGTTGGGTGGAGGAGGGCGTGACGGGTGAAGGTACTTCGATCTCTAACATGTGGAGCCATTCTTGGGGAAAGGGGAACGCTGTCAGCGCGGCCGACTGCTTGGTGGGCACGGGGTTGTGGGGAAGTGGGGGATTGTGGGGAGATGGGTGTGTGCAGGGGGGTGGTTGGTAGCTGGCAGATCAGTGGGTCAGACGGTGGGTGGTTGCAGGCTTGCAGTTTGGATGATTGCTGGGTGGGTGGTAACTATTATCTTCATAATCGATTATCTTAATCAGAAATGCAGGTGCCGTTACAAGTCAGCAAAGAGGTTTGGGGCACTGAGAACGCGGAAACAAAACCACAACAGAGGGGGCGCGGGAGGGTGCGGAAAAGAGGTTAGCTCTACGACCCTGCTGGGAGGTCACGCGGCCTAGGCCCGGACACACCCCGCCAGAACTTGGGCAGGGGTGCGATAGGTGAGCATTAGACAAAACATGCAAAGAGGTGCAAATGTGCTTCCGATCCTAGCATCAAATCTTAATTCTGGGGGCCAACTAACTCTTGCTCTCAACTCAATGCCTGGTGCATGGCACTTGTTGCATGTAGCCCTTACGCTGCATGTAGTCCCTACGCTGCGTGTAGCCCCTACGCTGCATGTAGTCCCTACGCTGCATGTAGTCCCTATGCTGCATGTAGCCCCTATGCTGCATGTAGCCCCTATGCTGCATGTAGCCCCTACGCTACATGTAGTCCCTACGCTGCATGTAGTCCCTACGCTGCATGTAGCCCCTATGCTACATGTAGTCCCTATGCTGCATGTAGTCCCTACACTATCTCTCCCGACGAGAACGGCTGGAAATGTGGGGCGTGATGTGGCGTGATAGAACATGATGTGGGCGTGATGTGGCGTGATAGAACATGATGTGGGCGTGATGTGCGTGATAGAACATGATGTGGGCGTGATGTGCATGATAGAACATGATGTGGGCGTGATGTGCGTGATAGAACATGATGTGGGCGTGATGTGCATGATAGAACATGATGTGGGCGTGATGTGCGTGATAGAACATGATGTGGGCGTGATGTGCGTGATAGAACATGATGTGGGCGTGATGTGCGTGATAGAACATGATGTGGGCGTGATGTGCGTGATAGAACATGATGTGGGCGTGATGTGCATGATAGAACATGATGTGGGCGTGATGTGCGTGATAGAACATGATGTGGGCGTGATGTGGCGTGATAGAACATAATCTGGGCGTGATGTGGCGTGATAGAACATGATGTGGGCGTGATGTGGCGTGGTAGAACATGATGTGGGCGTGATGTGCGTGATAGAACATGATGTGGGCGTGATGTGGCGTGATAGAACATGATGTGGGCGTGATGTGCGTGATAGAACATGATGTGGGCGTGATGTGCGTGATAGAACATGATGTGGGCGTGATGTGGGGTGATAGAACATGATGTGGGCGTGATGTGGCGTGATAGAACATGATGTGGGCGTGATGTGCGTGATAGAACATGATGTGGGCGTGATGTGGCGTGATAGAACATGATGTGGGCGTGATGTGGCGTGATAGAACATGATGTGGGCGTGATGTGGCGTGATAGAACATGATGTGGGCGTGATGTGCGTGATAGAACATGATGTGGGCGTGATGTGGCGTGATAGAACATGATGTGGGCGTGATGTGCGTGATAGAACATGATGTGGGCGTGATGTGGCGCCGTGTGCTGTGATGTGGACTGCGCATGCGAGCGCCTTGCTGCGCGCATTTGTGTGTGTGCGTGTGTGTGTGAGAGAGAGAGAGGGGGGGGGGGGGGGGGGGCGGGACGGAGAGAGGGGCGGGACAGAGAAACATTATGCGTGAGCGCATTGTGTAGAGTGAATGCCCCACCTGAGGGGCCTGCCACACGCCGGCCGGGTGCAACTGGTCCAAGCGGTTGGCCCCAGGGATGGTCTCCCACGCAAACTGGGGACCCACCTGAAGGCCGAGCGATGCCTGCAGGGGGAGCGCAAAGGAGGGGGGGGGGGGAGAGTACAAAGAAGGGTGGGGTGGGGAGAGAGGAGAGGGGAGGGAAAGAGGGGGAGAAAATGTGGAGCACAGTTTTGTTGAGCAACGACTGGCAAGCACCACATTTAAAAGAACACAGACATTGAAGAGAAGAACCACGCACATACATTGTGTTGGCCTTTGCTGTAAATATACAAGCACACAAAGTACATGCAAACCGCTCACTTTCCGCACACAAAGCGCTGCTCCTCACCTTTACAAATGCGCCCTTGCATTTTGTGCCCTGAAGCGGCTGCATGACATCCAGCCTGACAGGGGGATGCCAGGGGCTCCCCTTGCGGCGCCCCGCGGCCGCAGGTCTGGGCCGCGTGTGACCCCTCTTCGGACCCAGCCCCCCTGGCCCTGCAACTATGACCTCATCCCCTCCCCCTCCAGATTGCTCCTGTGGTGCATCTTGTGGCCCTTGGCTATGCAAGGCAACCCCATCTTGCGCCGCTTCCCCCGTCAGCTCTGCTCCTGATTCCTGCGACCGACCACCCATCGCCTGCTCATCCCCTGTCATGTCAGGAAACCGTCCCCCCTCGCCCGATGCGGATGCTGGCCTGGACGAGTGCCCATTCAATGGTGCTTCTTCAGATGGGTCTCGCTCCCCTACCACGGGTTCAGGGGGCAGCAGCCCGGTCCAGGGAAGGCATGCCCTGCCGAGGCGACCGGCGGCCTCTCCATCCGACACCTGGCCGAGTGATACCGAGAGCTGTCCCTGCAGCTGTTCCCGGACCCAGGCGGCCAGGCTGGCATCCAGGCCGGGGGGTGGGTGGGTGGGCGCATGCGTGCGAGAACCATGGGGAGAGCCATCGGATGGGGCATACCCCGTTGGGCATACGCGGTGGGGCATACGGGGTGGGGATTATGGGGTGGGGCACGGCCAATGAAGGACACAATTGGAGGCGTGCTTAGAGAACCATGGGATGGGCATATGGGATGGGCATATGGGTTGGGCATATGGGTTGGGCATATGGGTTGGGCATATGGGTTGGGCATATGGGTTGGGCATATGGGTTGGGCATATGGGTTGGGCATATGGGTTGGGCATACGGGTTGGGCATATGGGATGGGCATATGGGATGGGCCATATGGGACGGGGCATAGAGGGTGGGCACCGCCATCTAACAACACCACCGCACAGGCGTACTTCAAGAGCGAATGAACACATGGATGGCTAAAAGTGGAGACTTACTGAATGCAGACGGACATGCGGTGGACACTAGATTAAGTACAGAGCAGCGGCACGAACTTATCAGCGCCGATGATTTCAAGGTAGATTGTGAGGGATGACAACTTCCGCATGCAGAAACGTGCCTGATGCAACTCCTAATGAGGGTGCTTAGGACGCCCAAACCCAGGCAAATGCAACGGCGCCACAACAGCGGAACAAGTTAACCTGGTCGCACTGCATACTGCTCCCTTACAATATGAAGTTGTAATGCAAGGCTTGAAATGCTGTATAAAGCTCTGAGTCAGGACGACGATCCATGACGCACCCCAGGACAACACTTCTTGATGCACCCCTGAGTGCCCACCTGTCCACATCCATCGCCAGCACATGGAACAGCCGCAGCTTCTTGGCCACAAAATCCCTCGGACGCTCCCTTCCCTTCGCCTCATCCCCCCTGCCCGGCTGCTCGTCCTTGATGGGTTCCAGGGGCACCTGGACGCTAGTGTCCAGGAGCCGGTAGGAAAGCTCCAGGGACGGCAGCATCTCTTGGGGGGGCAGCCGGGACCCCCGTTTCTTGGTGTTGTCTTCCGGCAGCGGGGCGATCTTTAAGTCTTCAACGCCTGAGGGAGGGTGAATACAGAGAAAAAGGTGCAAGGAAAGGCTTTGCATAATTTTTTTATTAATTAATTTAAATTTACACGTAGACTGCGTCACGTGAGCAAAGTCCACGAGAGCATAAGGCGTAGACGTATACCGAGGGGATTGCCAGGAAATCACAAGGCATGCTAACCAGGACAAGATCGGCATCGTGTGTGTGGGGGGGGGGGGGGAGATTTGAGCAAAAACTGAAAGAATTCTGTTTGACCTGCCATGACTTACGTTGCCAGATAATCGGGCAACCTTCTTTCTGCCCCTGTAGGCGAACAGATTACACCGGACCAGAATGCAAACCGGACAAACCTATGTGAGTCTATTTTAGGCAATGGGTGGGGCAATGGGTGGGGCACAGTGTTGAAAAAAAGGTTGCACTTGTAAAACGAGCGGGCAGGGAGCCAAAGACTGGAGTGGGCCATGATACACCAAGAGCAGGTCGTTATGAGACCAACGAACTTCAAAAGGCTCTACGCAATAATCATAATCGATTTAGTAGCATCAGCAAGCCGCAATACACAGAGTCGTAAAGGATTCTATAAGATCTTGCAAACTAAGTGGTAAATCCCCACATAATAATATGTCGGTAGAGTTACACCCCACAGGAAGAGAAGCTTCCGATGGGTCAGCACACTTTTCAACTGCAAAATCCCCGCTAACAACAAACAAACTAGAGGCCAAAAGAAGGTAGTGTAGAGGTAACCAAGTGCCGTCGTACCCCACAGGAAGATGAGCAGACGGAACATGGTCAGCTTGCGGGGTCTCCCCCGTGCCGGTTGCCGCAGCGCCTCTGGGGACGCATCGACTCGGGGAGCTAGCATGCCCTTGCCGTCGCCCCCATTCTGCCTGCCGGTGCTGGCATCTGTCCAGCAAGGGCATATTGCAACAGCAGCACACATGCAAAATTGTCACAACCTAACCCGTTTCAGTGCCATGACAATTGAGCAGACCATGGCCGCTGCATTGCCTTGCTGAATGCAACTCAGACGGCACTTCAAAGCAGAGAGAGCCACCTCACTCAAAGGGAACTCCCAGCCATGCTTTCGAAGATGGATACAGCAGCCCTGGTTTGGGAACATCTCCCTCGCATTTAACTCTGTAAAAAAAGCAACTGGTAAGACTTAACGTAGGGACCCAGGAGCCAGGATATCGGCTCCTTTGAGAAAGAACTTTATGCGATTTCCTTTATGTCTTTGACTCTATAGACTAAGCGCTAGACAAAGAGATCTTTCAGCATGTCATGGCAACCACACAAGAGGTACACGCCCTCCTCCATCCCTTATAGGTCCACGCCCTTAGCCAGCACAGCCACACACCCTTGGCAAGCACACAACCCCCCACCCCCCAAGCCCCCAGCCCCCCCACATTCCCGCTGCTAAGCACAGCTACACCCCTTGCCAAGTCCAGCCGTGTACCTGCCGTCTCAGCAGCGTCATCCGCGACCACAAACTCTCCACCACCGCCACTCTGCCGTGGATCCCCAGGGTCATCATCACCCGGCACGCCAAAGATTCCACTGGCAGACGCCACATCCCCCCCATGTTCCCTATAAATAGCCCTGCCAGGCGGACTACTGGTCGCTGCACCACCAGCACCGCCCACCCTCCCTTCCAGCCCCGCATTCGCAACCGCCTGAAGACCGAGCTCCCAGGCGAAGCGAGCCTCGATGTCCATCAGTTTCAGCTCCTCGTTGTAAAGCTTGTAGCTGGTGATGTAGGGTGTGGGCAAACAGGGAGACAGGGGGTAATGGCACGATGTCGATCAGTTTCAGCTCCTCATGATAGAGCTTGTAGCTGGTGATTTTAGGGTGCAGGCAAACAGAATACAGAGCGGAAACATATTGCCAATCGCTTTCACGGATTCATTGTACACATCGCAACTGGTGGGGTAGAGTCGTTCACACAAAGTGGGATAGAGGGCCACACCCCTACGGTTCAGGCAGGGCGTGGGAGTATTAAACAACGGAATGGAGTAGGGAGGACGCCCCAACTGCTCCGTTTCTCGTTGTACATCTATTAGTATTGCACATGTGTGTGGGGACAGAGGAGTATGACGCAACGGCACTGTCTTCGCCCCATGCGCCAGCTCCTTGTCATCAACGCACTTTGGGGGTTGGGGAGGTCAACCCAAAGGGCACTGGAACAGCATTACTAGGCCAACGGTGACGTGGAGCGCACCACGAACCAGCTTGCATAATGCACCAGGGGGCCAAATCCAATGAGCACAGGTTCAGTTTACTAGAAGGCTATACCACAGAGGGGGGGGGGGGGTAAATGGCATCCCATTGCCGGCGCGTTTACCAGCTGGCACAGTTCCATGGAACTCCAGGCCCTTCCACAACAGAAATGGTAGACAGCCCCTAGTGCACTAGACCCCAGTACGGCAATGGTACTGCTATTCTATCAATAGCACCGTATTGTATCAGTAACATTGTATCAGTAACAACCACGCACCAGCTGGTGCAGATCTGGATCCGTGACGCCAGCATCATGGCCTTTCTCGTCAGGGGAAGGGGCTGCTTGGCATTCGCTGCAGCGGATGCCAGGGTGGTGCGTGCCCCAGCGCCCCCTCTTATGCCAGCATCTGTCCCAACAGCCTTGCTGCTTGGAGTCGCCTTGCTGCTGGCACCCGAGGCAGGCTTCTTGCTGGCACTTGAAGCCGCGGGTTTGTGGTTGGCACTGGGGGGCTTGATGCTGGCGTCTGCAGCGGTGGGTTTGTGGCCAGCATTCGGGGCAGCGGGGTCCGCGATGGCCGCATGGTCACTGACCATCGCGAACGAATGGTGGTCGAACCAGTCGAAGCTGATGCCGCGCCGCTGGCGATGGGGAATAGGGGGAACAGGGAGAATAGGGAGACCATAGATCCACATAACCAGAGGGTTAAGTGGGGGGGAACAGGGGGAAAGGGAGATGATGGAACCACGGGGCGCGAGGTGTTCATGGACAAGGGGGGCAAGGGACAGGGGGATGATGGAACCACGGGGCGCGAGGTGTTCATGGACAAGGGGGGCGACAAGGGTTAAGTGGGGGGGGGTTACCCATGAGTTTTGCAAGGGAGGCAGTGCATATAAGGACTTGAGGTGGGTCCATGCACTCCACCACGCTTGGCAGCGTCACCTCCCATGCCTCACTGAGCTACAATAAAGGACACAACAAGCACACTCGCTGATGACCCCACCACACTCAGCTAGGGCATGAGGCCCACCTTGAGGTGCTCCATGCACTCCACCACGGTGCGCAGCGTCATCTCCCACGCCACCGTGTGCTCGGGGCGCGGCTGCTGGCACGAGCGACACCGACGCAGCCGCGCAGGGTCACCCTGGGGGGCCTTCGCCGCGGCCTCCTCGCCCTCGCCATCGTTGGCAGAGGCCTGCGATGCAGAAGAGCGCAGGTCGACGTGGTGAGATGATAGAGCGCACCCTAGCAGAAACGGAGGCATCGCCATCGTGGCGCCCAGAAGAAACAACGCCTACAAGTCTGAAGTGAGCAAGCGCAAAAAAGGACAGGCCGAGGATGGCACAAAAGGATGCTTAAAAGGAAGCACAAAAGGATGGCATCAGCCCCAAACCCTTAAGTGGGCGCTCACCCCTCGGGACCCGCTTCTGGCAGACGCGCTGCGGAACAACGCCACGGCCGGCGGCACCAGGCTGGACACCGAGGGGAGCTGGACAGGTGGCGTCACGCGGTTGGTCTTGGGCTCCTGACGCACCGAATGGTACTTGACACCGATAAACCACCAGGTGCCTTGGTCATCATCTGAGGTGTAAAGCATAAGATATGTGTTACATAGAGAACATTATCACACCAACAAGCATGCCCATGCCAGTACTTCAGCAAGTTTGTAAGCCAGCAGGTAGGCCACATCGCAGCAGTGTACAAAGCTTAAATATTTGACGACCAAGTCGCAGGGAAAAATACCGACAAACAAGATGCAAACAAAAGTGCGTAGATTAATACTGCTTTTCCGTGTGAACTTACAACATAAATTCTTGTGTGCATATGAATAAACGGTTTTTACAGGTAGTATAATTTTCAGAAAAGGACGTAGGCAGTCCAATATATACATATCTAGATTAATATATAGCGTAAGCACATCTAGACAGTGCATAACGTGCTACCAGCACATTGAGTACTGTTAGCGTAAGCACTGTTTACAGCGCAAAAGCTGGCAGCATTGGAGCACAGGCGGGCCAAGTCGGTTGATTTGTGCAGCCAGGCAGCCCGATGGGGCATGAGAGCGATTCATATTTTTTGGGGGTGGGTCTGGAATATTGGTACTGAATGCAGTAATACTACATAACAGGTAGCGTTTGCTGACATCAGGACATCATGGACTCATGAAAAATATGCAGATCTAGATTCAGCACCGAGAACAGAGCAGCTTTGACAAGTCAGATTGTCAACATGATAAGCACAACAGTACTCCCATGCTGATGATGGCATATGCCTCGATCAAGGTCAGCCTACCTTTGATGAAGTCGGCGACATGTCACCCAATTTGTCACCCAGCCTACCTTGGATGAAGTCGGCGGCCATGTCTCCCAACTTGACACCCAGCCTACCTTGGATGAAGTCGGCGGCCATGTCTCCCAACTTGACACCCAGCCTACCTTGGATGAAGTCGGCGGCCATGTCTCCCAACTTGACACCCAGCCTGGCCTCCAAATGGGAGAGCAGGCTCAGCGTGATGAAGCCCAGCTGGGTGGCGTCAGACCCTGGGGCAGAAGGATCATCCCAAGGGGTGCAAAAGCAAACCAAGTAACAAAAAGAAAGCAGAAAACGCATGGGAAAGCACGTGGGGCAAGGGAGCAGAGGAGAGCACAGGAGGGCAGAAAAAATGTCTGGGTGTAGGGCTTCGCATCTAGGGGGGCGCTGCCAGCCCAGGAGACGGCAACACTAAAGGAGTCGGCCATTGCCGGACAAACACGAGGAAGAAGAGTACGTGAACGAGCAGCAGCGGCAATAGAAGATGAGTGTCAGAAGCAATGGTGGAGGGCAGGTGTGCAGAATGGCTGCATCTGCGCAACATGCAGGAAGAGGGGTGCCTTGGCCCCTTCATAACAACTAGGAGCCAAGCTAGCTGTGGACGCGCATTCCTATATAAGCGAGCCATGCAGGCACACCAAGGGATAGGCCATGAGCTCTTGTGCGATCGGCACCCTCGGCAGAAGTCAGCACCCTCCGCAGCAGACAGCGCCCATCGCTAGGTGGGTGAGCCGCCTACCCCAAGCCTATTAGAAAAGCGACGCCATCCCATTTGCGATTGCGCCAAATGAGCTTTAGAGCACAGGGCGTTGCAAACATGCCGGGGCGAGAGCACAGGGCGTTGCAAACATGCCGGGCTTAGAGCACAGGGCGTTGCAAACATGAGCTTAGAGCACAGGGCGTTGCAAACATGCGCTTAGAGCACAGGGCGTTGCAAACATGCCGGGCTTAGAGCACAGGGCGCTGCAAACATGCCGGGGCGAGAGCACAGGGCGTTGCAAACATGAGCTTAGAGCACAGGGCGTTGCAAACATGCGCTTAAAGCACAGGGCGTTGCAAACATGCCGGGGCGAGAGCACAGGGCGTTGCAAACATGAGCTTAGAGCACAGGGCGTTGCAAACATGCCGGGGCGAGAACACAGGGCGTTGCAAACATGGCATGAAACAGGGCGCCACAGAACCAATCACCAAGCCACGAGGCACCCAGTTTCTTTCGTGCCCCAGAATAGATAAAAAGAAAGAAAAAAGTCCCGACAAAGATGAAGTCGTAAGATCAAGTCCCGTCTACGATGCAGTCAATGAAGTCCCGTGCGTGATCAGAATGCCAACACAGATATCCCCATGCCAAGCAAGCTACCCGTCGCTTAAGGCCTGAAGCCAACAAGTATAGAAACCGACCCCTTGAACCAGGCCTTGCAAGGGCGACCCCGCATCCAACGGGGACCAGTTCCCACACGTGTGTCCCACAGTTTTAGTGCCCTCTCGAGGGAGCCTAGTAGCGGATCTCTGATGCCGCTCAGAACGCCGCACTAGCGACACTATGTGGGCAGCTATTACCGTCCCCCCCCCCCAAAGTGCACTCCCTAGCCAGATGGTTTGCTAGGGCGACCCTTTAATCTCAATAAGAAAAGCAAGCCTAGTCGCAACGTTGCACTGCCGATGTTCAGAATTTGTTTTGGGCGGCTCCCACGGCCAAATCTGCTCCCTAGCGGGATCCATTCCATCATTTCCCCCCCTGGCGAAACAGTTTGCAAGCGCGTCTTTACATCTATATCCCCCATCCGGCGTGGGGATCATCGTTGGCTGCCCGCGCGGGAGGGTGTGCCTGCAGGGCCCCGCGATCTATTATTAGCCATGAGATAAGTGTGTGGCTCACCGGAAACCTGCTCCACCGAGGCGCAAGAATTAGGGCTGCTCGTCGGTAGCAGCAGCACATCGCTCATGTCCGGCCGTTCCAGGCAGGTGAAGTCGTACTGGAGGGTTGGAGGGTGCGGAAGGGGAGGAGATAACAGCAGCGAGGGCAGCGAGGCACGTGACGGGGAAAGGCCACACAGGAGGTGGGGCTATGATCGAGATCAGGCAACAGGAAAGAAATGAAGAAAGAAGCAAATCGGAAATCAAGAAGATTTCTCAGTCGATTTTGTTACTATTGGTTTATTTATTCAAAATGTGCCTCTTTCCACCACCATGCCTCTTCCTTCCCTAAAAATGTGCACATGTGGCCCCCCTTTTGGCCCCCTCCCGCTCGTATCCCCGATCACCCAAGAGAAAGGAAGAAATGAAGTCACAAGGACATTCGACACCTTCGCAGGGAGGCTATTTCAGGCACACACACATAAAGAAATAAATGGCCCAACGTGCAGAAGTGGATTATCTTTTGCCACGTGCGCTAACCTTATTGTTCACCAGCCCCAAATGCAAACGTGTGCAGACGTTGCTTGTCATTAGTAATTAGAAATGCATACCTTGTTCGTCATCAGCCACATGTGCAGACGTTGCTTGCCATTACTAAATATAAATGCACACCTTGTTCATCATCAGCCACATGTGCAGTCGTTGCTTGACGTTATTAAATATAAATGCACACCTTGTTCATCATCAGCCACATGTGCAGTCGTTGCTTGACGTTATTAAATATAAATGCACACCTTGTTCGTCATCAGCCAAGGAGTCAGGCCCCGAGCCGCCAAGCCCTTGTAGACACAACGGCACACGGACGCGCTTTTGCCCTTGGATTTTATGTAGCTTTGGACCACGGTAAAACCTGGGGGGGGGCGGGATCGTCCGATTCGGCAATCAAGCCAGCAAGGGTCGTATTTGTGGTTATCAGCTGTTTAGACATGGTGGGGTTGGGCTTGGGGGTTGTTGGTGGTGGGGGTGGGGGGGGTGGGGGTGGGGGGGGGTGGGGGGGGGCACGGAGGGTCTTGGGAAGGAGGGTGGGGAAAAAGACGGGGTGAAGTAGGCGAAGTAGGGAAAAGGGGGGAAGTGGGGGGAAGAGGAGGGAAGGGTAGGGAGGGGGAGGAAAGAAGGAACTGGTAATAAGAGATGTATTGGGGTATAAAGGCAGGCGCGGGCGGAAAAAAGGCCACGCCTTTCAGGTGACTGGTTGCCAAAACACCCCAGATAGACTCTGGGCCTCCAATTTATGTGATAGTCCCTGCATCCACGTCATCACTTCAGCAGATGCTTGCTTCGACATCTGTACATCATACTTGCCGTACTTTGACAAAAAGCTGACGTATTTCACCATTCTTATTCGCATAGCCACCCCTGGCCTTGGTTTGTCCCCACTCTTATGAGCCTGGTCTGGCTTTGTCCCCACTCTAATGAGCCTGGTCTGGCTTTGTCCCCACTCCAATGAGCCTGGCCTGGGCTTGTCCCCACTCTTATGAGCTTGTCGCCATGCACTGGGTAGATACACCAGCAACTGCACGAGAAGCAAGCTTAGCCACATCCAAGTAGCAATACCATGCCCTAGCACTTACTGCGTGATGAAGCAAGCTTAAGAACTTCAAGTAGCAATACCATGCATTAGCACTTACTCGTTGTGCAAGGTGAAGCAAGAATACCATGGCTTGATACTGGGTGCATGGTGAAGCTGATCCCACCAGTACTCAAGTACTGGTTGGACTACCATGGTTTAAAGCCTTACCGTTAAAAGCCTTACCATTAAAAGCCTTACCATTAAAAGCCTTACCATAAACATTCCTAGGGTTCAAGAGCGCCCGAAGCCCCCAGGTGTTCAGCAGGGTAGTCTCACACGAACCGTCCTCGCGGAGCTGCCAGGTGTCACGCACAGAGGAGAGACATGGAAAGATTCGAATTGGGATTCGAGATGCTGCCAAAGAAATAGTGCAGAAGAAACTAAACCATGGCTTACCATTAAAAAAGTACTACCTTCAATTCCTTGCACATTTTGACTAAATAAACCAATAGCACAATTGTCAAAAAAGCACTGTCAAAAGAGGCACCAAGCGACTTTTTTTTATTCCTTCAGCGGGCAAGATTATAGTAAAGCAAGCACTTCTGGTCAAGTACAAACTTGCAGTAAAGTAAACACTTATAGTGAATCAAGTAACGTGTGTTCGAACTTGCCCGTTAAGACCGCAGTGGCGGAGCACATTTTGCAGGCCACCCTTATGCTTGCGAAGATGCGCAAATTATTTGGATGGATGGATGGATGGATGGATGGATGGATGGATGGATGGATGGATGGATGGATGGATGGATGGATGGATGGATGGATGGATGGATGGATGGATGGATGGATGGATGGATGGATGGATGGATGGATGGATGGATGGATGGATGGATGGATGGATGGATGGATGGATGGATGGATGGATGGATGGATGGATGGATGGACGGATGGATGGATGGATGGATGGAGGGAGGGAGGGAGGGAGGGAGGGAGGGAGGGAGGGAGGGAGGGAGGGAGGGATGGACGGCGGACGGGCGGAGGGAGGGAGGTAGGGAGGGAGGGGGAGGTAGGGGGAGGGGGAGGGGGAGGGAGGGAGGAGGGAGGGAGGGAGGGAGGGAGGGAGGGAGGGAGGGGGAGGGAGGGAGGGAGGGAGGGAGGGAGGGAGGGAGGGAGGGAGGGAGGGAGGGAGGGAGGGAGGGAGGGAGGGAGGGAGGGAGGGAGGGAGGGGGGAGGGTGGGTGGTGGGTGGGTGGGTGGGTGGGTGGGTGGGTGGGTGGGTGGGTGGGTGGGTGGGTGGGTGGGTGGGTGGGTGGGTGGGTGGGTGGGTGGGTGGGTGGGTGGGTGGGTGGGTGGGTGGGTGGGTGGGTGGGTGGGTGGGTGGGTGGGTGGGTGGGTGGGTGGGTGGGTGGTGCGTGGGTGGGTGGGTGGGTGGATGGATGGATGGATGGATGGATGGATGGATGGGTTACAGTTTGGGGCGGCTTAATAAGCGTTTTTCGCACAGCATTTTTCACTGTACCATCTTAGCCGCAGAGTCATGAGTTTTGCGCCAAGATCCACCGTCCAACTGGTAGATGCCAATGGAAATGCTCAAAATGCGTCCGCGCTTCAAGCGCTCTCCAAATTATCGGCTTCGCCAACTCTTCGAAATGTGCTCCGCCAGAGTAAACACATCTAACGTCACGGATTAAATTATGAGAATTGCCTTTATGTGGGTCTCGAGAGGAGGGGAAAGGAGGAGAGAGAGAGAGAGAGAGAGAGAGAGAGAGAGAGAGAGAGAGAGAGAGAGAGAGAGAGAGAGAAAGAGAGAGAGAGAGAGAGAGAGAGAGAGAGAGAGAGAGAGAGAGAGAGAGAGAGAGAGAGAGAGAGAGAGAGAGAGAGAGAGAGAGAGAGAGAGAGAGAGAGAGAGAGAAGCAGCACGCCGGTGGGTTCTGGGTATCGCCGCTGACTAGCAGACCCAAAGGCAGTCCTAGCCAGGGAGTGATTAGTCTGATGATTCACATTTTAAGTAGGATGCGGTGAAAAGAACTCCCCTTGGCTATGGGAACCACATGTATGTCGCACGCTTAATTAAGAGTAGTGCCCTGTTCCCATAGTATCCGCATACTCTCCATAGGTTCTCATAAAACTTGTGACCGTCCTAGTAGTATTCACAGTACGCACAGAATGTCACGCTGCATTCCTGACCCTGCAGCTTGAAAAGAATAGTATTTCACGGAAGGAATAGGGATTCAATCCTATTTGATGTAAGCAATAGGATCCCAAGAGATTTCAAGTGCATTTCATGGAAGCAATAGTATTTCAATAGTTTTCAAAGTGCTTCATTGAAGTCTTCCTTACTGTAAAGGAATGCGCGAATGTAATATACAGGAGGTGACGGAAATTCCCCTCCTTGTTATTGTGCTCAACGTTGTCTAACAGGCAAAATCAATTATTCACCAGTCCTTGATCATGCCTGCCTTCTTCCAGAAGGGCACCATCATAATTCCTGCTGCAATTACCTTACCAGACCATGTCAAAAACATCCTGACCAGATACCAGTTGCCAAGGTAGCCTACCTTCTTGCACACAGCCGCCAATGCATTTCCAGCCTACAATCACTTGTACAACCCAGGGCTTCATAATCCTGACCAATTGCTGAGAAAGGAAAAGCATACCTTCTTGCACACGGCCACCAGTGCGTCCTCCGCTTCCGGGTTGCCCACCTGCATGGATGCAGCCAACGTGAATGGATGAATGAACAAACGAATGCATGATAGCGAGCATATGCTTGGATGAATCCATGCATGATGGGGCCGTGCATGTGGATAAAGGAATGAACGAGTGCATGGTGGGGGGCACTTGACTTTTGGAAAAATTGATGCATGATTCGGGGGGCGGATGGGGCCAATAATCTCGCTGCTCTGCTGGCACTGTGCGATTCAAACCATGGGTCCTCCACTACAGATCGACACCTCATGTTTAGAACTGTGCCATGTTGTTGGAAAGCAGACAATCGAGGGAGGGAAGAAGGGATGATGGTGCTGGTAAACATAAAATAACATCAACACCTGTGCGTTCTTGAACACTTCATTTCTTTTCGGTTTGGTTCTTTCACATTGACTTACTTCTAAATGATCTATTGTTCGCTGACTAACTTATCTATTTTTCATCACCACCCCATTCCTCGTATTACCTTGGCAATGACATCGTCGGGTGAGAAGTCAACCACCCTGCACCGCGAATAAAGGGAGAAACGCAGAAAAAGAATCATGAGGGAGCGGGACAGAGGACTAAAAATGGAGCCACATTAGAAGACGGAGCACAGGGTGTTAGGAGACAAACCTGAACACTAACGTACACATGTCTGGCCCATGCAGCACAGGGTAGGCGAATCATTCAGGACATGTGCATATGTGGCACCTTCAGCACATACATAAGCGCGGACCGACAGCATGGCCACTACATGTGTGTGTGTTTGCAAAGGAATCACCCCGTGCATCTCGACAATGTGACAACTACTAATAACAAAGTATCAACAAAATATTAAGTACTAGCGTGTCTCATCTACCTACACATGGCTGTCTCTAGAGATTGCTGTCTATTACCACCTGCCATCTTCCTTCCGTCGCGAGTCTGATCAACAAGGGTGGCCTGAACACCACCCAAAGGGGATGACTGAGAAAAAAGCATGTTTAATGGAAAATTGAGGGGAAAAGGGAAATAAAGCAGTCCTATTCTCGTGCACCCAAGCAAGGGCCCAACTGTGCACAAAGCCATCAATCCTTGCCCAAACAAAAAATAAAATAATACTACTAGTAATATAAGAGAAATTCAATTTTGCAAGATTTACCTGCACACAAAGCCGTCAATCCGCGTGTACAGCCACACTGGGCCACCCGGCAGACCCAGGAGAAGGGTATCAGGGACGCACAGGCTCAGGTCATCGTCCGCCTGGGAGCCCCTGCCCGCGCCCGGGCGCGCGAGTGCGGCCGACCGCGGCCTGCCAGGTGTCCCCGACATGATGCTCGTTTGGGACCTTGGTGTGGAGCTTGTGGTCTTCGTGCCCAGGTGTTCCCATAGGGTCAGGCCGGGCTTGAGTCCCGTCTGTGTGTGATGTACATCGGTTTGCTGGTGGATCGTCCATGAGCATGCGCTTGGCGGGTGATCGATGGGCATACGTGGTTGGCTGTGCATGCTCGATGGGGATTGACTGGTGACGGATGATAGATATGCGTTCAAGGGGGCCATGGGGCTGCTAACAGAGGTGTCAATGGACCACGACGATATTGTGGTGACCTGGCATGTCACGGGCTGGGTTCGTTGTGGCATACTGGTGAAGACACGGCGATGGTAACTATGATGGCGGTGTATGGTGGGGGGTGCGGGGGTGGGGGCGTGGGGTGGGGGCGGTGGCGGTGGCAGGGGCGGTGGCGGTGGCGGTGGCGGTGGCGGCGGCGGCGGCGGCGGCGGCGGCGGCGGCGGCGGCGGCGGCGGCGGCGGCGGCGGCGGCGGCGGCGGCGGCGGCGGCGGCGGCGGCGGCGGCGGCGGCGGCGGCGGCGGTGGCGGTGGTGGTGGTGGTGGTGGTGGTGGTGGTGGTGGTGGTGGTGGTAATGGTGGTGGTGGTGGTGGTGGTGGTGGTGGTGGTGGTGGTGACGATGAGGAGGAGGAGGAGGAGGAGGAGGAGGAGGAGGAGGAGGAGGAGGAGGAGGAGGAGGAGGAGGAGGAGGAGGAGGAGGAGGAGGAGGAGGAGGAGGAGGAGGAGGAGGAGGAGGAGGAGGAGGAGGAGGAGGAGGAGGAGGAGGAGGAGGAGGAGGAGGAGGAGGAGGAGGAGGAGGAGGAGGAGGAGGAGGAGGAGGATGGTGATGATGATGGTGATGGCGGTGATGATGATGGTGACAACAGTGATGGATACCGCGCTGGTGTTGTTTACGATCATGGTGGTGTATCTGTGCTGCAACTTATGGCAAGTGCTCTCAGGCATGTCATTCTAATAACAAAGATTTAATTGAAGATAACAATTACAATAATATCGGAAACAAGGAACTTGAAGCAGTGCCAGGTGCAAGTGGCATTAAAGGCGCTTGACACTTAGAGTATCTTAAGAGATGCGTTGGCACAATTGCATGTAATTGACATTCATGCCTGATATCAGCACACAGCATGCATACTCTGCTGTAGTATAGGACTAGAATGCAATTGTAATCCCATCGATGAATTGGAGCTGAAGCACTCTGGTCCGATTCAAATGCCACCGTCTGCCAATTTCAAATTTTCTAGGCTTCCTTCCCCCCTTCCAACCCCTCCTCTGACGTCGCATTGTCCAGAATTGAGTTGGGTATTGGGCTATCATGGTTTTGCAACTTCAATTATCACTCCTAAGTTCTGTGGCAGACACATGGCCAGCACGTCGCAGACGCACGTGTCCCTAGCATGTTATCAAGGACATAGACTAGTTACCAATGGCACGCTCAGGTTATCAGCTTCGGATTTTGACAATATAGATAAAGCAAGCCAGGTCCGATGGGATGCTGTACGGCAGTGGCAACTAGCTGGCATGAGAAAAGATATTCCGTAAAATATACAGGCATGCTGTCGAAATTGTTGCCTTTCTGAACCCTATAAGAAAGAAGGGCAAGCCTATTTAGGATAAATGCGACCAGGGGAGCCCCATGTTTATTTTAGTACATACAGATGCTAGCTGTGATACCTCCCAATTGCACGGAAGCGCAATATGCTTCCGTATGGTTTCCGCCTTCTGCCGCTGCCTCTTGAGTTGGCCGGCTCTCGCACTCTCCTTCTCAGCCCTGGTGGTGCATAGCAACCGCCAGCGAAGGTTGAAGCACGGACGATGCCACGCACCAAAGCATTAACGCTACCAACCACAGGTCTGATAGGATTCCTACATAACAGGAAGCCTATACTTACAGGCATCGTTTACTTACTTGATAGCTTCTCTATAAGCAGCATTGCAGCTCTCCCAGCTTATCTCGTTCTTGCCGATAAAGCTGATCGGGTCTCCTGACAAGGGCTTGTCCGCAGGCCTACTCGGTTTTGGCGGATGTATGATGAAAGTGCTGTCGTTCATGACTTCCGGTGAATTCAATCATGCGCGAGCATAGTGCGGCACAATTAATGTTGAGATGAAACAGACACGCAGCCACCGCAAGCCATCATTCTTCTGCACAGGGCGTGAAGTGCCCGCATAAACATCAGTGAATGTGCAGTGTTAGCTGGGCACCTTTTCGTCGTTTTTACGCACGCTACTGAAATCGTGCTTGGTGCCATATGTCGAAGACCATGCTAGAGAGGCTATGCTGCCAACCTACGCAGCGAAACCAAGCAAAATGATAAATTACTGGTGTTGAATAATAAAAATCACGGTGCAGCAAGTAGAGACAAACGTGAGAAACTGAGAATAGACATACGTTTTTATTATTCTGAAGGTAGGTAGCATGCTTGCAAGAAATCCAGAATGCTGCCATTTATTGGGACGTTTGGCAGTATTAAACTGTCAGGTGACAAAGTCTAGCACAAGGCACTAGGCAGTCACATTCATGGTGACTGACTCGGGACTGTGCTGGCAGTGTTGACGAAAGCCACGGAACAACGCGGCGCGACGCGGCCAGCGGGCTGAATCAGTGAATTCCTGATACGGCCTGGATACGGTCAACTGCAGGTCTCCACAAACATCCTTCCGGCATCCATGTCTCACATCTCACATGTTGCCACCATACAGACTGTAAGGCAGGACCAGCCGTTGGATCCACCCTGGATCCACTACTAATAACCCTGTCGGACCACCGGCGCGTGAATAAACTCAACTCAACTCAACTCCGTCATCCGCCCGTTCCGACCGCGGCATACCGAGATGTTAGGACCCAGGCGAATACGAACTACCGCAGCTTGCATACGTTCTGGTTCAGTCTCCACGTGGACATGTCCATCTTCCGAGCAAATTTAAGCTCGTACAAGTTGCCGTACATTGTTTTGCTGTAAATGGCCGATTCCACGTCACAGTGCCCGATAGTACCACCGATACTAAATATATCCGGCCCTCGGCCACGATAGATTCTCTGCTGCTCATGTGCGGCGTGGGACACAACAAACAACAACAACAACAACAATGTTCAACATGGCCGATTGCGGCGTGGGATGACTGGGATCCAACAACAACAACAACATTGACGGAGATACTGAATTCACCTTTCCCTTATTCAGTCCAAGACTCCAAGTCACCCCAGTTGCAGTGACTAGAACAACGTTACAGCATTTCGGCGAAACGCTAACGCGTCAAAATCAGAAAATCGTGCACACGGTGTCATGGCCGACATCGAAATTTCGCACCGAGAAGCCCGCTAGTCGATCTGTTGCTATCCAGAAGTGGGAGTGTCTCATCCTGCGTGCGGCATGCCGGGATTACGTAGAGGTTGAGGATGAAAAGCTTCAGAGCTCGATGGCTTGCGGGTGGCGTTGTGCTCTGTTTGCTAGTCGCCTTTGTTGGCGCAGATACTGTCGAATGGAGGAATGACACAATAGATGTATTTGTTTTCTCAGACCCTCCGTTTGTAAACATATTGGAAACAGATCCAAATGCGCCGATTGGATCGGTTATTAATCCCAAGGATATCAGAGAGCACATGCTGTGAGTGTTATTGCGGTTTCCCTAACCTGTCATCGCCCTTATTTCCCCGTTATAGCCTCGCTGCGTACTTTTTTCCAGCCTAATGCCGCCGAACACCTCGGGTAAAAATTGACTTGATTTTGGATCTTTGTAAGATATTTTGAATGTCTATATCAGGTCGGCAGCGGCCTCGACCAAAAATTTTTTTTATCACGACAGAATTATTTTTATGCTGAAGAGCTAGCCGTGGTTATTGAGGATTTACCGCGTGTCTGATCGCCGCTGCGCTTGCGGAAAGCCATTTGATAATCTTGAATGCGTCGTAACGTTTGAATCTGGCAACGTTCGTAGCATCCATCTCATATGTGCAGATTCGTTTTAGCGGTCAAGGCCCAGTAGGGCTCGCAGTATTAACTCATGGCTCGTTTCTTGAATATTCCTTTTTTCTGTAGTCCGCAATCCAAAGACCTTTTGAGGGTTATTAAGTTGTAACGGAGCGTGTATTTCACGTATGTCGGTGTATGTGTTTATTCCATCGCTTGGCTCTGTCCAGGTGTTACTGTATTTGCTTCAACTCTTGAACTTGTACTCTCAAGTTTTTGGTATGTTTTTGGCTCTGGCTGCTTGTATGTCTTTCATTTATGGCAGCAACATGCCCAAATACGGGTACGCGTTATCATTTTTTAACCTTCTGGCGCTGCGTGAAGACCTCTCCTATCGAATCAACATGACATGTAAGTTTTGCATGCGTCTAATTTTTGTTCCTCCTTGGGATTCCTCTGTTGCAAACAACCGAACCTAGTAGACCTGTGTGTATGGATGTATTTGTTGGTCACCATCGAGCTACCATGGTCCGGATTCTCCCGATTTCTGGCCTGCGCTGGTTGTCTCCTTGATATTTGTTGGATTTCTTTCCTTTTCTGGTTCGTAACAGTTGGCTCTGGTTCGTAACAGACAAGTGTAAATTGGCTCGTTTTTGTTTTCATGGGGCTTTCTCTCTTTCCCTTTCAATCATATATGTGCAACTTGCAGAGTTGTGCAGATCCAACCTTCACTTGTGGTCTGCTTCGCAGATTCTTCTCTGGGCATGATAGTTACCTTGAATGAAATCCATTTCCCCCACTGTTATGGTCCGGTAGTGCCTGGCAGTTATTCCACTCAAACCTTACCCCTTTCTCGGTTCTTGTCTTTTGTATTTGTAAGAATAAGAAAGCCTCAAGTCACAAAGAATATCCTCGCAGGTTGGTTCTTGGTGTTTTCACAGGTACTGGAAACTAATTTGTAGACTTCTCAGGTGGTCTGTCACCATAATGATAACATTTTGGTTTCTGGATCCTGTGCTGTTGGAACCCTGTTGCAGTTGGGACGGCGGGCGAAATCTGTGCCAACATGGTGGAAGACATGCTTGATTTGTCAAGAACGGTATGAGATAATATGGCATACGTCGTTGCTTGTACACAATCTTGATTTTGCTGTACCTTGTTTGTTCGTACACAAACTTGCTATTTTCAGCACTTGTGCCATCGATGCTATGCACACCACGGCTGCTCCAGTCACTCATTGCCATGGAAGTTTCTAATGCTGCTTTTGTCTTCGTTGGACATTGCAAGTGTGACAGTGTACTAACTAATGCTGGCGGCTGCGGTGGATGGAACCGGTGGGCTTTCCTTCCAACTTGCTGATGGTGCAGGAACTAGCGGTGGCAATCGTGCCACTGCCCCGCCTTATCCACTCGGCAGAGTACGAAGCCCATCCGTGCGACCGTTATTTCCATCTCAAGGTAAGCCACATTGTGAACATCAGGGTAAGCCCTGTCGACGACCGATGCATGGCTTACTGAATCAAGGATTAACCAACTCCGAGAGTATCAAAGGGCTGTTATTTGCCCATGAATTCTGCAATTGCCTTGTATGAGTTATGGCCACCCCTCGCAGCCAGACCTTTGCCAATGCCAGGAGTTTGCCGGAAGTGTTGGGTATGGTCCTTGCATGTACCTATTCGTGTGCCTCTGCATGCATTATTCCAGGGAGTTGAGCATTTTTTTTTTCTCGCTTGTATTGTGGCATGGTTTTCAAGCCAGGGGGGTGCTCGCTGCACGATGACTTCGAAATGAGGTTGTTGCAGGTGCACATGGCCGTTATGGCAGCGGTTGTGGGTAATTGGTATGGGCCTTTCCAGTTCCGGGATGCCTGCACGAATCTCAGTGTTTGATGCAGTTATAGCAGTCAAAGCATGGTCGTGCCCGAGCCCCTGTGCCCAAGGCATGGGATGCCCATCATCGCAACTATACTCTGCTAGGACATTTAGGAGTGTCTAAATTGACAGTATTTCAAAATTGTTGGCATGACACCTTAAACGTTTTTGCATGCATGTCTTGTGGGGCGGCATCTGCTCTGCAGAGGATCCCCTTTTACGAGTCGGGCCTCGTGCTTGTGACGCCGCGGGATGCCCAGCTGAAGCTGGTACGTGGCCATTCACTACGACACGCATGCATCGGCAATGGTATCCTCTTGGCATGATTGATGTCTGTCGTGCTGGCATTGTAAACCACCACTGTTAACTCTTCAGCTACATCGCAAATTTACGGTTACTGTAATGGGTGCGTCTTTGCAGCAGATGGACACGGACACATGGTTTCGTTTTAGCGGGGAACACTCTTGGTCGTTTGCCAACCAAGTTTGGGAAGTTAAGCATCTTCAAGTGGGCATGTCACTTTTGCTGACTCATAAATTATGGAGCTGTTGCTGTCCCATTAGACATTATTTGCATCCATTTGTAAATTATTTGTACCTTTTGGGGGGTATAAGGATGTTTCCACATTCCGGGACAATTAGGCAGAAACTCGGTCACGGATTGGTCCCGAAACAAACACGAGGCATCCATCCTAGTTCCGGCGCACGAATCAGTAGCGAATTATTATGGAAGGTCGTTTCCACGATGGTTCCTCCGCGTCCGTACGGGGCCGCAGAGAATATCAGACAGGATCTTCGCTTCAGTCTGAACAACTTGAACTCGCTGCCGTACGACCCGGTACTTGTCATTCTGTACCACATGGTTTGGATCCGGCTACGTGGCCTGTGCCTGACCATTTCGACCTCTCCGAAACTTGGCCTGCACTACCTGCACCAGAGTTTCGGCGGTGCAGGTAGTGCAGGTAAGTTTCAGGCGCTTTTAGGCCGAAACTCGGTAGTTCTGACCACCTGAACACCGAATGTGGAAAGGTCCGGGGCACCCGGCGACGTGTTAGCCCGAAACCACCACCTGCACTCGAAATGTGGAAACATCCTAAATATGAGTCCCTGCGTGATGCAGTTACGTGTAAATGAATTAATTTATTCATATGAGTCCCCTACAATCGGTGCTATGGGAGTCGTAAGTGCAAACGAGGGCAAGCCCTATTTGCAGGAATCGATTGTGGACTTTCGAGCGGTTGGTAGCTTAGCAGGTTTTTTGCCACTGCCCGAGCACTTCCAAGCCGCAGACAGTAGCAGGGACCCTGCTTGTTGCCTCCTAAGTCGCTTCCTGTTGAGTTTCGTTGCATGCTACTTGATCGCAAAGAAGGTTGGATGCAAGTTCCGTTTGGCCCCCGTTGAGAAGTCCTGTATATTCCCCCCTTTCTCATAATTTTCTTTTGCTTTACTTCTATGTACGGTTTGAACCCTATTTCGTTGGTTGCGCCGGCACGAGCAGAAATCTGCATCCGTGGCGTTCTTTGATGCCATGAAGAAGCCCAGCTCGGTGAACGCCGTCTGCCTTCTGCTGCTCGGCGTTGTGAGTTCACCAAAAAAAAAAACTTAATAATGATAATAATCATAATAATATTTGCCATTGCATGTGCTGTTCTTGTCAGATCTTCACCTTATTGCACATTTTTTCGTTCTTAAGCTGCTTCTGTTGACAGGGTATCGCCGCGCATGTGGGAACGCTGAGCTGGGTATTATAGAGGTCACAGGGCCCTTATCCTTTACAGCCATGGCTGATTTGAACTTGGTCATGTCACCCACTCCCTTCCTGATCCTGCGGCAACCTGTGTCATCTTCTCTTCCTTTTCTCAAACATTAAATAGGATAGAGTTCGAGAGCTGTTTGATGGAGTTATGTAGAACAGATGCTTGCATATTGATGATACACTGTGACGAGCGTACGCCGCTTGTTCGCCCGTTTCTTGTTGCTCGTTGCCTATCGCCGGTTGCCTTGTCGCTAGATCGTGGCAGGTCACATCACATGGTCATGATTGTTGATATCTGTAAAGCATATGCTTGCATACTAAACCGCCCGTGACATGCATCTTGCCTCGTTGCCTGTTGCTTCTAGATTGTGTCGGGCCACATCATCTGGTTGCTTGAGAAGAGGCGTAACCCGTTTGATTTCCCAAAGGAGTACATCAAGGGAGTGCACGATGGTGAGCTGCGCGCGAGCGCCTGTGCGACCTAGACGAAGACAGACTACTAGTATTAGTAAAGCTCAAGTACAGCTCAATAGGACAAATGACATTGCAGACTGCTAGCTCAGATTACTAGTACTCGCTGATTTCCCCCCTCATTCCTTAAGTCTCTCCCCCTGTCACATCACTACCACACATGGCCCAAAGCTAGCGGTTCCCCGCCTGCATAGACACCATTGAAGCGCACTAGAATAGCACTCCTGGCCGTTCAGGCACTGTGTGGAGATGCACCCTTTGAACGTTCTACGCAGGAGGGCTTCATATTTCTAGGCAATGCATGGTCGCTGCGTCCCTGCATGAACCACACGGCTGACTGAGAGGTGTCATGGGGTGTGCCCTCGCCTTATAATTAATCTCTGACCAGAATCCATCTTTTTGTTGAATGGCTCCAAAGTAGCGTGAAGATCTTTGTGATCTGCGTTTGGGACTCTCCCATCTCCCTCTTGGTGCCTCATTGGAGGCTTGCATTCAAATTCCACCAGCCATGCATCTTCGCCCGTCTCACATGTTAGGGCCTCACAGCTATTTGGATGTGGATTCAGCTTTGGGACAGGTTGCCTTGGTTCCAGTGGATTGTTACTGTCTTTGGATATGATTGATGTTTTGGTGTGCAAGGTTGCAGATCCTTGGCTGTTAGATATTATTTGCCTTCGGATGTGTGCCTGACCAGGTGAAACCATGGAGAGGGAGGGGCTTCGTTTCATGGTGTTTTGCCTCCTGGTGTGTTACTTAAAGTCGGTATATTGCTGTGCGTAGGACTTTGCATCCAGCAAACAGGCCTCCAAGCATTCTGGGAATGTGCATAGCTGTGTATATGGCAATGGCATTCCTGCCTCCCTGGCATGAATGCACATGCACGGAATGCGATCAGAAGGATTCCCGTCAATTTTTGCCTAGGAGATCACTTCCTTCCCTCATCCAGGGGTTGCCGTCCCACTTCACCTCGTCTCCGCCCCCCTTGCACCATGCCAGGGTGCTGGTTTTCGGTGGTCACCGCGCTCACTGTTGGGTATGGAGACAAGGTGCGTCACTGCTGCCCCTAACCTCCTACTGATGTATGCCCGCGCCTCGCCACCCCACCGCGCCATGTATTCCTCATGCCTCCCACCCGCGCACCTCTTCCGTATACTACCTAATCATCGACAGGGTGCTGGTGGTCCGTAGTTACTGCCACTACGACTGGGTACGGAGACAAGGTATGTGGGACGTCGTCAGATTCTCCTTGCCTAGATAAGGAGTAGTACATTTCTGGGAGTCTAGCTTGTTTCACTGTGTTCTGCTCATGGCACAATTGCCATCTTGGTGGTTTCTGTGGCTGTACCGGGTAAATGCACGTGTGCTTAAAAGGATGCATCCCTGGTCCTGCTTGCTGCGTCAGCATTATACTGCAGAGTTTCGGGTATGTCCATGGCAACCCACATGGACATCAGCGTGAGCATGGATCTGTTGACGTACTAGCTAAATAGAGAAAAGAACATAAGTTGCAAGCGGCAGTTGAAGAGCTGTGTATCCGTGACAGCTGCTGCTACTGGTGGTGTAATGTGCTATGTATGCGTTCAATGTAACCTCATTATGATCGGGGTGTCTGTGGTTTGTACTACTAGTATATGCTGTGGGCCTGGTCATGCGCGCGTGAGTACCGAAACATGCTACTTGTCCCCCTGTTCAAGTCCACCTGTGTGCCCATACTGACTGGAACCAAACGCTCATGCTGTTCTTGTATACGCTCTGTTCATCGTCAGGTTCCAAGGACAGGGCTGGGGCGCACATTTGCGTTCATCTGGATGTTCATCGGCGTCTTCATTTCTGCCTTCTTCAACGGTAATTCTTTTTCCATCCCGCCCCCACCCTCACACAGATCCTACCGCCTTAGTTGAGCCAACATCAAAGTCGCCAACATTTCCCTTTGTCCCCACTTCGTCTGCACTTCTGTGCACTTGCATGCCAGTTTGCCCAGGACATGGGCATCGCTGATGGGAGGATCCATCAAATGGGAGGGCGAGTAGTGGGGTGTGTGAGGATATCTTATGCCTTTAGGATGCTACGTGTATATGCATGTGACTAGGCATGTTGTCAATGTGTCCAATACAAAGCTCACACCCTTTCCAGTCGCTTGGCCCACACCATCATCGACAGCTGATGCACCCGAGATAGTAAACAAGACATTCTTCAGTGGTTCATGAAGATAGCACAATGAGGTCCTTTGTCTCCTGTGGCTTTTCTTTTGGTCAAGTGCTTTTTGCTTCCCAGTGTCCGGCGATAGCTTCGCACCTGAGCATTCTCCCCAACGTCTGGCAGTCATAGGCAGCCAGCACAGGTAACGGGTCCAACTGGCACGTTGTATGGCCATGTGGTTGTCTCATTGTTGTTTACAAGGAAGCGAGGAGTTGAGGTGACCGCATCTAGCAACCTGAAAATCACGGGCTGTCTGGTCTGTATGAGGCATGCCAGGCGCATGCCATGATTCCCATGGCTTGCCTACTTGTCATTCAAATCGTGCATGAGGCATGGCCACTTCTTTGTCAGATGACCGGCGTGAGCTCCTCGCGCTGCCAAGTGTCCCCACCTGGCAGGTACCATCACGTCTGAGATGACCAGCTTCCAGGGGGGCGATGTGCTGCAGGGGCTGTCAGACATCCAGGACAGCGACAAGGTGATCATCAGCTAACACATATTCCAGTATTTGATTGCCAGCCAGTGTTCTGGCCACGGTTTACTTGAGGGAAGTGGAAGGTGTTAGGTAGGCTATTTCTTGTGTTGTTTTCTTAGGTAGGCTATTTCCTGTGTTGTTTTCCTGCATCCGCTGTCTCCCGCGTCAGCATGCGCTGCTGCATGTTGGGCTAACGGTGGCGGCGCATGCTGCAGGACGCGCCTCAATGCTGTCCGGTGCCGCATGGTCTCTCATTAACATGCGTGATGAATGTGTGTATGTGTGTATGTGTGTTGAGTCCGATATGTGTGTATGTGTGTTGAGTTTTCCATATTCTCTGTTGGGTTCTCCAAGGGAGGACAGTTGGACATTTCAAGCATGCCTCTGCTCGATACCTCCGCTCGACTTGCTGCGAGGAGGGAGCACATGGAAAATGAGCAAAGAGTCCCCATGTGTGGGATTGGCTGGGTGGAGTGGGTGGATACGGCATGCTCGTGTGGAAGTGGCGTTGTGGTTGCACCCGAATGTGCTTACACGGAGTTGGCGTCATGCACGAGTATGACAGATCAACATGTGACAGATCAACATGTGACAGATCAACATGTGACAAATCAACATGTTTCGTTGTGCTCCCGTTGTAGGCAAAATCCTCCCTTGCCCTCCTGACCTGTTGGAGCCCTATCCCTGTTCTCTTTGGTCTTCTCCTTTCTCTCTCTTTCTTTATGGGGCTTCTCCTTACATTTCTCGTTCCCACGGGGGGTGTAACGTCCCTGTACCGTAGGTGGGTGCCCCTGCGCCACTGCTGGAGATTGTCAAGGGGATGCTGCCCCGCACAGTCAGCTGCGGCCCCTCGGTAAAACGATGCGAAGAACAGCTCTCGGACGGCGACATTGACATCATGGTGAGTCGCTGGACGGAGAGAGATGCTTTGTTGGGTGTGTGAAGCTCGTGTCCGTGATGACGAGCGTCAAGGCAGGGGCTTACTGGGGGCTTGATGTATGCCGTTCATCGTGGGCTTTACAATATGCTGAGGAAGGGCTTTGTATTTGTCTGAGAATGACGTTGGCGTTTCAAGGATGGGCTGGTACGCCTGGCAGCTTCATGAGAAGAAAACGGCAGGGAACAGGCAGCAGTTTGACTTGGCTTTTGTATCACCTAGAGGTATTCTAAGCATTGGTTTGTCTTTCTTTTCTTCTTCACGATGCCTGGAATTCCCATCCAAGCTACACGGGGTGGGGATACTGTACCGCAGTATTGACTTGGGTGTGGCCCAGTTTATGCTAGTGCCCTGTGACATGCGTTGGTTGACCGATTATCCCAGGCTTGTCCCTCCCCATCTCTGCACCTCCCTGGCAGATCGCGGACTACCCCAGCGTGGTCCAGTTCCTGGCCACCAACAAGTACATAAAGGGGAGATACCAGCTGGTAAGCTCCATGATCCCCGCTGTGGTGCCCATGTCTGATGTGATTCTGGCGACAAATGGCGGTAGCTACCGGGGAAGGCCACCAGCTTCCTTTTCTAAATCCTGCCTTGCGCTCCAACTGTGTGCACGCTGCAGGTGGGCGACATCTTCAAGGAGAGCTCTGTGTACGATTACAACCTGGTAAGTGCGCAGCGATGGATTGTGGCGTATCGCAGACTAAAGGCAGAGCGCGGAAGATATGTTCAGTTCTGCTTCGCTTCAACGCTGTTCATGTGGAGAACAATGTAATGCTGCTATATATTTCTACCATTTGGTTGACGGTCCTTGAGTGCAGAGGCTTTATCCGCTTGGTACTATCCCGTTGTCATAATATATGGTTAAGTATCGCTAGTAACACTGCCACTGTACTGTATGGTGTGCACTGTTATATCTGTGGCATCGATGGCGGCATAGGCAGCAGGTGGAAACTGTGTGTCTTTTGTTGCAAACTTGGTGTCGTTCTTTTCACATGAGACTCACTGGGCCTCATTTTCCACCGACGTCCCTTCCTGCCCCCTCTTGTTGTGCCATGGCGCAGGTTGTCAACTCCATCAGCGAGGAGGGGTCGGCGCTGTATAACAAACTATTGAAAGCGGTCTACTCCCTCGAGGTAGGACCCAGCGCCACATCACCTGGATTTTTGCCAGATCTCCCTGGTTGTCACATTTCCTGCTTCACTGCAATAAGAGAGCAATAATATCAAATTCGTCACTAGTTTTCCGACCTCGGTCCCTCCCTCATTGTTGTGTATGTAAATTTGTCAGTACCTTACCTGGTATCAGGTGTGGAGGCCTTGCACCTCCTGCTAACATCTCTTTTGGCTAGTCAATGTCATGGTCACCTCTTCGGTATATCCTCATGGTCACTTATTCAGTATATCCTCATTTCACCTCTTCGGCATTTCCTCATGGTCACCTCCTTGGAATATCCTCACGAGACTTTTGTACATCTTTGCTATACCTTTGCGTGAAATTCCAACATCCTTGCTATTGTGCCATGCCCCCAGGGCACGGCCGCGCATCGGCGCATGGACTCGACCTACTTTGGCGACCTCCAGTTCTCGAGCGAGGAGGACAGCGCAGGCATGTACGGCAGCGGCGGGGACAAGTACAACTGGGGCCTCGTCGCCTTCACCATCTTCCTCTTCTGCCTCTTCCCGATGGCCAAGATTATCAACCTCCTCAAGAAGCTGAACGAGTTTGTCGAGCCGGTGGTCAACCCTGTCATGGAGCCTGTGTACGTGTGCTGGTTTTGTTACGGAGCTGTTAATATTAAGTATGTAATATTATCAGCCTGCTGACGAAGTTGAGCAAGTTTATCATGCCAACCACACAGTTTATCGTGGCAACCCTGTTGCAGAGCCAGTGTACATATGCTAGATATATCTAAGGTATTCATAAACCCATTTTGTGCACTGTGATGTGTTGTGTGTATGTGCGCTGTGTGCAGTTTTTCTTGGGGGCTTGGAAGCATGGCATGGCTGACGCAATGACTTACATGACCTGTTGATAGTAGCTCCATTGAGGGTGATTCCTCGTGGTAATTGCAGGGTACTTATTTCTATCTTGTGCGATTCCGCTTACAAATGGCAGGAGAGCCACCGCAGCTGTAGTGCCTGCAACTGGACACCCCTGGCCAGATAATAAACGCACTGATCGCGATGAGTTTGTTTTCTACCTGAGCCGTGGGTCTCGCTCGGAACGTTAGCCAGCCATATTTGTACTGTACATGGCTACACATTTCTACCTCCATTTCCATCATCCTGAAGGACTCGACAATCGGGGATAAGATAATGTCTGGCTCGAACTACCATGGTCCGTGCTCTCCAGATTTCTGGCCTGCGCTGGTTGTCTCATTGACACTGTATACATGTACTTAGCCTGTGTGTACCCACGACTCGCCGCCAAGGCTCATTTTGATACTTCGGGGTGACTTCGTGGTTGTCAGGATCTCTGGCTGCCAGTATGTGCAGTCTGGTCAGCCTTCTTTGCTTGTGGCTGTCTCTGGGTATCCTTGAAACACATTCCATTGCAGCAAGGTCTACTCCTTCCGATTGCAGTCAGGTCTACTCTTACCTTTTCATTGCCCGGACTGATTCCTCCTTTTATCACCTCACTCCCATCACCATGCTGCTCCGACCCCACAGCAAAGGAAAGCTGCGGCGCTTCAAGTCTTTTGGCGGCCGCGAGTGGTTCTTCTTCCCAGGCCACCACTCCAACACAGCCGCACCGGCCGCCGGCTCCGGTGAGACCACGCCCTCCCCCCCCGCAGTTGGGGAGGCCGGAGCTGCTGGGCACGGCTCATCTGAGATCATGCCCCAGTCAATCATGCTCCCCCAGCGCATGCCCACATTCCACTCCTCCATCCCGACCATCCCAGAGACGGGATCCCCGCAGCAAAGCCCGCTGTTGCTGCCCATGTCCCCCAAGGGGGTGATGCCCCCGCTGAACCTGGGCGCGGGTGCGGCGATCCCTGAGGTGCCCCTGGTGATCATGGACCCCTCGGGCGCGGTCGGGCAGTTGGTCCCCGCGAGCGCGCTGGCATCGCTCCCCATGCCCTCGGCCGATAAAAAGCCGACCGAAGCGACGGGGGACAAGGCACCGCTGCTCACGGTGACGCCCCCCACGCTTTCAGCGCCGTTCCTGACAGGAATACCATCCCCAGTGGCACTCCAGAGCCTGGTGGAGGTGACTGAGGTCCCGAGAGGGGGTGTCGTGGAGGGTCGTAGCAGGTTCGACGCGCGCACGCGCGAGCAGGAGCGGCTGAACCGCGAGGCCCAGCTCAAGGCGGAGGAGCTCTTGCGGCAGCAGATGAAGGCGCAAAAGGAGAGCAGCTACTACTTTGGCAGCTGAGCATGTCGAGGCAGCTGAGCGCGTGGTTTCTTGATGCCATGGCTCATGCGGCCTTGGTGTGGCAGGAATGGCGGCGCACAGCTTGCGGTGTCAGCTGTGCTGATTTTGGAAGGGGCGAGATAGGCTGCAGGAGATTTAATGATGGCAGCGCAGGAGGGGAGACCGGCAGCTTGATAGATAGGTCGGTAGGTGGTGGAAAGGGTGGGAAAGGTGGGAAAGAGAATGGGGCACCATGCCATGTACCTAGGGGTGGTCATGCGTGACTGTCGCTGAGATGGCAAGTTTCCCGGGGTTCCGCATTCCCATCAATTGATTCCTGTTTCCTTACGCGCCCGGGGACTGCTTATCAAATGCCATGTGTTTTATCCATGAGACAACCAGGCGTCTTATGCCTGGAATGCTGTCAATATACCTTCAGTCGTGCGGCTTGGATGGATCCCTAGGAATGCTGGGATGGTACATGGCATGCTCTCATGAGCGCAGCTACTGGGGGCATATCTTGAAACTGCGATGGCAAAGGGCATCAGTTAATGATATGCTCCATTCATGGTGTCACTCGGCTTGCCACCTCACAGCCTCAAGTCAGTAAAGGGACATGCTACATGTACAATGCCTCATGCTTCTTTTCCTTTCAAGGTGTTGCATGTCTCTGAAGTAGTGCACTGTGGGCTTTGGCACGATGTTTTTTTTTATTCTGCTAGTGGAGCAGTATCCTAGCAGACTGAATGTTTCATCCGCCTAACTTCCAATTAAAATATGGCAATGAAAAATTTGGGTAATATTGGTTAGACATAACCACTTGTGGCAATGGTATTATGAAGTGAGACAACAATTCCTGGACGCATGACGTTCCAACGTTGAGTGCATGTCATGTCAAGTGAGACAACTGTTGTAAGTTCGATCAGATGAGGATTACATCCCCCTATTAATTAATTAATTAATTAGACTCGTGCTCCCGTTGGGGAGTCACGGAGCATTAACCCCGATGGATGGATGGATGGGTGCAAACAGTCCTACCGGTCTAAGCTATCTACATCGGCTACATACTACATCTATCTAACAGCATTCTAAATACAACATCTATCTAGACAGCCGCACGCTGCCCTAGGGGAGCTATCTGGCGTGCCTCCCACGGGATTGCACACGCGGGCGCTTCCCCACTGGGGGGGGCTCGTTGTCCTCTATGACCTGGGCCCACTTGGCCTTGTCCATCATCTTCTTCCAAATCACGGAGAGGCCAAGGCCCCCCATGTCCTCTACTAGCTGTTCTTTGAAGGTGCGGGCCTTGCGGCGTCTAACATCACTGGGCCCAGCCCACGTCAGGAGGTGCCGGCCAGGCTGGGCTGGTCGCAGTCCTGCGGGGGGGCCACGTGAGTTGTCTACCTGGTTGGTGCGCGAGCTAGGTGCCCTACTAGCTGCATGCGTCGTTGCTTAATGGTGCTGGTGATATAGGGCATGCCCTGGTACAGGTCCTCATTGCGGACATGAGCAGCATATCCTACTGTGAAAATGGAACGCAGCATGCTGGTGACCGCGCCGTCCAGCTTGCGGGCCAGGTCGGCGGTGAGGGTCCACGTCTCGGCCCCATACGTGAGAACAGGAAGGACGAGGACCTTGAACAGGTCCTGTTTCTCGATCTTGCCCAGGGGCTTGCGCCACAGGGCCCGGTACTGGCGTAAAGCGTGCCAGGAGAGGGAGATGCGAAGGTCCACATCAACCTCGCAGCTGGGGAGCAGGCTGCCTAGCAGCTTAACGCGGTCCCGATACAGGACTCGAGAGCCGTCTAGGAGATAGAGGGGCGGCGGTGAGTTGGTGAGCCCAACCGCCAGCTAGGCCCTCTGTCTTCTTGCTGACCTCAAGCCCCACTGCACGGGCCTCGAGAGCCAGGCAGTCAAGCCATGTCTGCACGTGCTCAGTGTCCTCGAAGAGGGTGGTGTCGTCATCCCCCTATAGTGACTACATGGTCTGGCCGGCCCCCAGCGGCTTGGCCAGCCAGGGGCCCAGGGCGGCATATATCCTGACCTGGCCTGGCCCCAAGGACATTCCTAAAAGGATCGATAGGTAAACATGCCATGACCTACCCACAGCAGTTGCTGGCCGACCTAGTGGTCCCAGCCCCGTTCAGTGAACATGGCATTCACTCCCTCTCTCTTGCTTGGACTGCTATGCAGAACAAGAAGAGGTGGAAGACGATTGACCAGGCTCGATCACACGCAAGCCCCTGTGGGCAAGCCCATCCCCCCCCCCAAAGAGGAAGGGGCGCTTAATTTGCTGAGTAGAATAGTTAGGGTTTTCTAGATTAGATCAGCTTAGAGTAGAGTTAGATTAGTTCGGTTTCGCGGCTTCGCCCACCTCCATCCATCCAGCAAGGGGAATATGTGCTACATGATCTCCCAACAAAGTCATGTTATAATTTACATAATTTTTTTTAGTGACTATATGGCTGGGGATTAATTTCAATTAATTAATTAAACTCGTGCTCCTGTTGGGGAGTCACGGAGCACCGAAGTGCTTTTAATCCCTGTGTGTGCACTACAGGAGAAAGGGCAGAGACCCCCAGTCTCCTTCATGCCAAAGGCATGCCACAGCCGCAATCGGGCGCGCTAGCTAAACGGACACGCTAATGATCCGGCAAACTGTGGGTGCAATAAGAGGTCCCCATGTAAGCGGAGCATAACAAGTATAGCGTGGGCAAGTAATCTGAACATAGCCAGGGCGTAGCATGGCTGTACTAGGACTAGGCTAAGGCTATGGCTGGTTGTGTACCGTGCGTTGGCGGCACGTGACTAGGTGTGTTGGCACAGCTAGGCAAACATTCTAGGGATGGCTGCCTTAGCGGCAGTGACTCCAATGGTTACAAGCTAGGGCTATTGCTATTCTAGCCCGCTGGGGGCGTCCACATCTTGTGGTTGATCATCAGGTCCCCGCCCCTCCAGTACACCTTGGGCTTCTGGGGGTCCTGCTTATGGCGGAGGTATTCCGGCCACAGGTCGCGTCGCTGCTGTTGCTGAGCGGGGGTTAGGTCGTCATCCATTATGGCTGGGGATGATCCAGACTGGTTGTCTCCTTGATATTGTAACTTTCGTGTAATTATTTTTTCTAGTGAGATTAGCATAGTACTCAGTGGCATGCCCATGCGCATGACAGCGTAAGTACTAGCTTGGGCTGAGACTAGCTGCTGCCCTATAGCGGAGAGCACAAAAGGCCGGGCCGGCGCCACCTTGACCTGGCGTCCCACCGCCAGCAAAGTAAAAACACCAACCGCCTGCCAGACGTTCAGTAAGCACCACGCCAGGAGGCACTGTGCGACGCGATTCCAGGCTCCGGCTGGACGCCTAGAATAGACACACGTTTTTCAATGTGCATTGCACGTGCAAATTAAGCCACCTACTCTGGGTGCACAAGGTGCACTCCTGCACCACCATGCTGTATCATACCAAAAGAGGCCTCAGTGACATGGGGTGCATGGAAGATCAATCATGGCTAAGCATCATGGCTAGGGCACGGCCTAGCTCTCAGCAGAGAGTGGCTCTCTGCATGGGCATTTGAAGCCTGGCTAGCTGTACTTAAACGCTCATACAACGTCTGATGGGGCGGATCCCATCATCATAGGCATACATACGGCATGAGTGTGGGCCACGTTAGCTAAGCCCTACTTAGTATGCTACACCACTTCTATACTTCCCCAATTAAGGCGGGGGTTGCTCAGTGGGGCGGGGGTCGCCTGCGGCCCATGGCTTGTGGTCGTCGTAGATGGCCGCCCCCCGCCCGGGAGTACACCGGCTTCTTCCCTGCTGCCTGCCGGAGTTGGAGGTAGGTCGGCCATAGCGCGCGCGCTCAGTCCCATCGCCGTTATTGCTGCGCCCGGGGTCAACTCGTCATCCAGCGTATATGTGTAGCTAGGAGGTCCCTACGAGCTGCTTGCGGCGGTTGAGAAACAGCAGCTTGTCCGCCATGTATTAAAAGGTGAGGAGCAGTGCAGGGGCGCCGGTCCAGCCTTGCCGCGCGAGCGGGAAAGGCGAAGGGCCTTTAGCAGGACCTCACCAGTTCGAGATCCAGATCATTGGGGACAAGGATGTTTTTCTCAAACACCGTGCATGCATGGCAAGTGACACCGTGCATGGCAAGTGGCGCTAGTTCTCATCTGGCAGCTGGTCCGTCGAAGTGCCTAGCTGACGATGACGTTGTCGAGCTCCTCCTCGGAGGTCGAGCGTCTGTTGCTTGAGCTGTGCAGGGATGGTGGAGGTGGTGGAGGTGGTACGGGCCTGCATCCTGGCCGCCCAGGTCCGGGGTGCATGGGAGGTGCATCGCGCCGGCTGGGCCAGCGGGGCCGGCTGGCCTGGCGGCAATGTCCTTCACCGCCTGGGCGGTGAGGCCTGCGGTGTTTTGCAGGCACTCGATGGTGATGATGGCGTTATCCGCGAGCCGCTTGTCGATCTCGAGGAGCTGGGCAGTGATGGCGTGCGGAGTGGTGGCGGTGGTGACGGTGATGGCGGTGGAGGTGGAGGCGAGGAGGATCGGTGGAGGTGGCGGTGCACGGTCAGTGGTGGAGAGAAGGGGGAGCTCGACAGGCAGCCAGCATGCTTCCCATGGCTGCCACATCGGCAGCGAGGGAGGTCACGTGCTGCTTGAAGGCCTCCTCAATTATGGAGGGAGCGGAATTAAGGTGGCTTCGGTCTTGTGCGGGGGGGGATGGGGGGTGGGGCGGGGGCAGGGAGCCCAGAGCTCCTCACTCCGTCACTGGAGCGCCCGAGGAGGGAGAAGAGGGCGCGCAGAGCTGAAAGCGGGGGCGATAGTAGTTATTATTATGCAGGTGTTCAGCCGAAAAAAAGGAGAACCTGTCGCCACCCGCGTGCATGGAGGCACTTCTCAGGTGGCAGAAGTGCTTGCACAGACTAGCAAGAAGCAAGGCGCGTACGACCCATAAAACACGTGCTCGATCCGGGAGTCAGTGTGTTGGTGCTTTTGAAAATAGCCTGGCTGGTTGACATCAAAAATGCACTTGTTCCAGCTCGGTTCTTCAGGGTGACTGCGCATCCCGGCTCAGGTGATGCCGATGGCAAGGCCGCAGGAGGAGCCGAGTAGACCACCTTATAGCTTGGGTGGTTTCTGTTCTGTTCGGGTGCGCCCGCCCCCAAATCCAGCACATCATCCTCTGCTCCCTCCTCGGGCGCACCGACGCCGAGATCTGGGCTCCATCCATCTCCGCACCCACACTCCGTTCCATCCTTACGGAAGCCTTCCAGCAGCACGTGACCCCCCTTGCTGCCGATGTGGCACTGCAATGGCCACTGAATGGGAGGCACGCTGGCTGCTGAGCTCCCTCACCTTTCCACCACCGTCGCCTCCACCTCCACTGCCATTTCCGCCTCCACTGCCGACATCAAGGCCCAGCTCCTCGACCTCGACCAGCCCCTCCACGCCACCGCCACCGCCCCGTGAGTGCTTGCACGACACGGCATGCAGGCCTAACCGCCCAGGCGGTGAACGGAAATCGCTGCCCAGCCGGCATCAGACTGCTGGCCCGGCCAGCGATGCTCCCTCCACCTGGGCGGACCTGCTTAAGCACCACACCACCTCCACCACCTAGCTAGTCCACCATCGCGGAACAGCTCAAGCAACAAGCGGCCTCCACCGGCTTCGTGAGGAGGCCGAGCTCGACGAGCGCAGCCACGTACAATGTCATCGTCAAGCACTTCGACCAGCCGGCAGATGAGACCTCGACGAGTCTTCTCACGGCATTTAAGCGCTACATTCTTGCCCCCACACGCCCGACCCTGTGGGCAAGCCACCTCCCCCAAGCGGAGGAGGCGTTTTGATGAGTAGTGTAGTTAGGATTTTCTAGATAGCTTAGAGTTAGTATAGTTCGATCACGCGGCTTCCTCCACCCCATCCATCATGGAATATGTGCTACATGACCTCCCCACGGAGGCATGTTATAATTTAATTTAATTTAATTTTTTTAATTCTTGCCCCCATGCTACTCACAGGTGAGCTGAGGATGTCGGCTGTCCGCCTCCCCCGCGCGCGGGGTAACGGGCTGGGCCGGCACCGGCCGTGCTCCTCACCTTTAAGTACATGGCGGACAAGCTGACGTTCCTGACGTGCCGCAAGAAGCTCTCGCGGACTCGCTTCACGCTGCATGGACGACGACTTGACCCTGGCCCAGCCGGCAACAGCGGCGACGCGAGCTATGGCCGACCTACCTTCCGGCTCCAGCGGAGCGCAGGGGGGAAGCCGGTATACTGGAGGGGGGCGGTCATCCACGTTGACCATACATGTAAGCCCTGCATGCGGCAGGCACCTCCTGCCACCCCAGCAAATATTAACCTCAGTCTATAGGGAATATATACCAGTACTATTAATTTCTTCAGGGTTATTCTCCCAGTTCTCGGGTTTTTCCTTATGTTGCATGCCTATCTCACCTCCGTAATCTATCATTCTCAATGAATATATACCAGTAGTGTAGATTAGTCAGGCTTTAAGCCTAGCATGTGGCCTACGCGCATGTGCGCCCATAATGAAAGGGGCCCCCATGGATGATGCCTTCAGAATATAGCTGCAAGCCATGCATGCCCATAATGGCCCCCATGGATGAGGCCTTTAGAACTTAGCCATGCCCTGCCTATAATGGGACCCCCATGGATGTCGCATTAAGAATCTAGCCATGCTATGCCTATGCAGAGAGTCGCTCTCTGTTGAGAAGCCATGCCCTAGCTCTTGTATAGCCATGGTGCTCTCCCCCCCCCATGACAGGCTCCCCTTAGCTGGGTTGAGCAGTTGATAGATCGTGGTGGTGCAGGTGCCCTTGGTGCACCTAGAGCAAGTTTTTTTTTACATATTCCCACCCAGCTTGCAGGAAGTAGCTTAGAATGTATTAAAAGCCATATGCCCCCTCTCTGGGATATATGTTAACAGATACCCCCAACAGAGTTATGTTTCTAATTAATTAATTAATAGATAGTGGCACCGCTGCCTTCGGGGCGCCGGGAGGCGTAGCCTCAGACGTAGAGCTTCAGGGCTCAGCGCTGCGGCCGCCAGGCTGCGCTGCGTCGTGGTGCATTTACTCGCCATATAATATTGCATGATAGCTTCCAGAAAGTATATCAGGTGTGCATGCGTCTTAGAAAGACGAAGCGATTGTGATAGTCGCGGGAAAATTTGGTGCCCAAACGTGAAGGTTGAACTGAATGGGCGCCGTCGTCAGCCATGGCTATCTCGTGGGCCGTGGCTCGTCATGCCCATGCATCGTCGTGGCTCGATGACATTCATGATCGATCATATCGAGACGTTGACGCAAGAAGCTCTCGGGGACTTCCTACACGCTGCATGGCTGACGCGACTTGCATGACCCTGGCACAGCAACAGCGGCGGTGGGAGCTATGGCCGACCTACTTACAGCTCAGGCAGAGCGCAGGGGGGAAACAGGTATACTGCATGGAGGGGGCCGGGATGTCATCCACGTCGATCGACCACAAGCCCTGGCAGGCACCCCCAGCCACCCCAGCAAACCCAGTCTCAGGAATATAGCAGAAGTGTAGATTAGTAAGGCTTAACCAAGCACGTGGCCTACGCGCATTTAAAAAAATAATAATAATAAACTATAACATGACTCCGTTGGGAGATCATGTAGCACATATTCCTTGCTGGATGGGTGGAGGTGGGCGAAGCCGCGGAATCGAACTAAGCTAACTCTAAGCTATATCTAGTCTAGAAAATCCTAACTACGCTACTCAGCAAAGCGCCCATTCCGCTTGGGGGGAAGAAAGATAGCTCGCGGAATGCAGAGAAACTGTGCTAATCTTAAAGACGACAAGTTTATGATGTTATTTCTTAGCGGAGTTCGCGTTTTTTGCAGTGTCGATGATTTTATTGATGACCATCGCCACGGGGGTCCAATCTGAAGTTTTCGTCGAGAGGAATAAATTAGAATGCACGCTGGCGGCGGTTTTTGTCAGGTTTTTTGGGCTTTACCTAGCGTCAAGGATGCGTTTAAATTGTTACTGGTAAAGCTTTAAAAAAATTGCTGCATGGGTTTCGGCAAGATTTCCTTCATGATCGGTAGGACACTCTCCAGGCTCGCGGGATGCGCGTCTTATTATTCCATGCATGGAAGGTTGTTATTTCCCGTGCGCCGCTGGGCGAAGGACAACGCCGGTAATGGTACGATCGTGTGCTCAGCGTCACCCTATGGATGTTTCGCTTCCTTTAAGGGTTATCAACGCAAGTTTTCGGTTTCTTTCCGTGCAGTTAGCGCCAGGTATAATGCCATTCCGTGCTGCGCATCGATCGCCAGTCATTCCTGGCACCTTTTAGTGTCTTTTATGTACGTTGCATGGCTGGGACGTGTCAAAGCGTGAGCCGTGGCATGCCGTCAAGTTGTCAGGGATTTGCTGAGTGGTGTAGATACCTCAGATAGACTAGCTGGCACTTGGAAGCCCGCCCAGCCTGAGCGATATGTCCTCACCTGGCGTGCCCCCGGCCGCGCGCGGCAGGGCCGCCACCCGTGGACTTTTCGTGATAGACTCGGCATGGACATGTGCTACACTAGACGTGACGGGCTCACCCCCAGGCAGCCTCCTGCTTTGTCTGTAATATGGAGGCAGATCGTCGCCCACAAGCCCTGGCAGGCGACCCCTGCAACCCCAGCCACCCCAGCCTAGGGAATATATAGCAGTAGTGTAGACTAGAAAGCTTAGTGACGTGGCCATGTATGCCTACGTGATGGGCCCACACCCGCCCTTGCAATAGCCGTAGCAATGTCGAGTCATGCTTTGCCCATGCAGGGAGTTACTCCCTGCTGAGAGGCCATGTGTACCCTAGCTATAGCCTAGCCACATACCTTCCACCCCATATGTCATGCAGGCCTTCTAGGCCCTCTCCTCAAGCCCCCCCTGGGTGCCTGTGCTTGTTTAGGAGGCATGAACCATCATGGAGGTGCAGGTGCACCTAGTGCACCCAGAGCAGGTGATAGTTGTACATCCTACACCTGCAGGTTGTCGCCCTGATTGTATTACAAACCCATAGATGCCCCTTTCTCAGGGCTATGTGTTACATATGCTCCCCACGGAGCTATGATTTTAATTAATTAATTAATGGAGGCAGATGGTGCGCAAGGATAGATGGCAAGTAGTGATGAAGGAGACCACCCCAAAGCCTGTGGGGGCTCCGCGTGTGACCAAGTATGGCATTCATAGCGATTCGGGCAGCGGTGCCCACACCCCTGTAACTAGGACCTAGATAGCTTATACCATCCATTCCATCCCATGTTCCCCTCCCACTGAGGACTTATGCTCACGTGACGCAGTCACGTGTCTATTAATTAATTAATTAATTAAGCGCCAGGTAGAATGCCATTCCGTCTTGCGCATCGCCAGATTCCTGGCACCTTTTAGTGTTTTTTATGTATGTTGCATGGCTGGGACGCACGTGTCAAAGCGTGAGCCGTGGCATGCCATCAAGTTGTCAGGGATTTGCTGAGTGGTTTCTTGGAAGGAGATTGCTAACAGCACTCGGTTTTGTGTGAATATTGACGCAGTCTTTCTTAGCAGCGGCTTCATTGTGGTTAGAGGCTCACAAGCTTGAGGTTGTTTCTTGGCAAACAATTGCGCTGGAAAGAAAGGTGGCAGTGGTTGTTCTGAGGGGCATACTGCATGGGTGGAACTGCACGTAGGTAGGGGTTGTCGTTGTCTTGTTGCCCTGTCTCCCACTAAAATGGGAGAGCCCTAATTCATATGCTAGCAAGGCAATTAGGTAACCATGGTAAGAAGCCTTGGCAAGCAGCATGTATGATACTCATGCTTTCTCTGTGGACTGTCTGTTGTTACCCTTGGTTGGGCAATTAGTGGATATATGGCTTTCCAGGGTGTGTTTGAATTCGGACAGCTTGGTTTAATTTGGGATGATGCCCACACCATAAACCTGGAATATGCATTAGAAGTGTTGGCTAGGCATGTAGAGCTACCTGCCTCATTGTTGTGCACACACGCAACAGGTTGCCCGTGTCGAGGTAAGGCAAGGGCACATGACGTGCCCAGCCACCTCCTTGTACATTGTGGTCAAACTGGGCATGGTCAGGAGCCTTTTGGATGGCATAGGAAGTGTTAGTGTGCCTTAATACTCACTCTTGCCTTCCTTAGCGTCTGCACAGGTGGCAAACTGCCAAACGCTATAACTTCTACTTTTGTACTCAGAATGAGCTCAGATTTTGTGGCATTAATTGTCGATATGTGTAGTATTTGTGTATATCTCCCCAGGCTCTAAATATGTGTTTTTGATTTGATTTATTTTTTTCAGCCTAAAAAGTACGGTTTTTAGGGGAAAATTGATAAGTTCAATAATACTCATCATTCCGGGGCTCCCATTAGGTAGGCAACCTCACCATATACGATTTTATATGGGAGTATATTGAAACATGAACAATTGTGCCTCCATTGTCCTAGGGGATATGCCCCTAGAGTAGCGTCTTTTGTCCGTTTTTGCGTAATACCGGTCACTCGAAGGGGTATATACCCCCCATCAGTGGGTGGGATGGACCCCCACACATCCCATTTACACGGCAAAATCATTGTTTGGGTGCCCCAAGGCCAGCTTTGCATGTTATTCCATATTATGGTTTTGGGGGGTCTGGCATAGGACCCTCACCAATTAATTGTATGAAGTGAGACATTAATTAATTAATTAATTAATTAATAGACAAGTGAGACATTGACTTTGTATAGCCATGATGATCTTCCCCCCTATGTCCGCGCCCTAGGTGCTGGAATACATAGTGGTGTGCAGGTGCACTTTGTGCACCCAGAGCAGGTGTAGTTTACATCCTGCCCTTGCAGGAAGTAGCCAAGAATGTATTAAAAGCCATATGCCCCTTCTCACTTCTCAGGGATACGTGCTACATGTACTCTCAACGGAGTTAATGCTCCAATATAATTTAATTTTAATTTAATGGAATGCTGGGAGCTCCCACAACAAACAGAAAATGATAGTTGTCTCACTTCATATTAAAAGAAAATGTTAGTGTTTGTATCCACGCAGGAGAAAGCACCTCTTCAAATCCCCGGGCTGCTCAACTTTGGCTTGGCATTCACTTGGGGTTCTGCATTTCACATTTCATCCCGAATATCATGTGTCAACGGTATCAGTGCTTATGAAAATACCAGCATACCCCCCACTGCCTGAACAAGCTACTGCGTATAGGAGTCACTCATTCCGGCCAATCACTGGATTTCTACCAGTCACGCTACCTCCGCCGTGGCCCCAGAAACAAAAGTGGCCTTCAGCAGAACAGGATTATGGACAATACTCAACATACAGGGCGCCTTGAGACACAATCCTCAACGGGAGCATCTGCATCGGAGACTCTTCCAAAACCAATAGAGCCACTGTTGTCTCATTGATGGCCAAGCTTGCTGAGATTTGTCACACACAGCTGCACCATCACGATTGATAGGACGGCCATCACCACGTGGCCATCTCCAAACACATTTTTTCAACGAAGAAGCCATTTGCTCACCGACCCTTCGTTACTGATGTGCAAGCAACACTTTAACAATCCAAGCCATAGAGACTACCCACGGAAAAGATCCATGACAGTGATGACACCAACGGCCAGAGGAACCTTCCAACAAATGTGGGATTATCTCCACACGGATCCTATAAACAGGAGTTGAACTCGGACCACGGAATGCAATTGGGCTGCGCCGCAAACAGTGCGGAAGGTAAACTGCGCGGGATGCTGCCATGGCCAGGTGTTTGGCTGCAATCATGCCACTCTACCACAGATGGTCATATGAGCCATGTGCATCTAGCACAAGTCTGCAGGTTGAAATTAGTGCCTAAATGATCCAAGACAGTCTAGCCCAACTCCATATGAAATCCAACTCTGGCTAATATACAGAATCCAATCCGATCCAAGACTACTCGATCCGCTGCGCCTAGAACTGGGCAAAGCGGCCCCTTTATCGCGAAGCCAAGGCCCCAATCCACTCCATACACTCCATCTACACTAACCTGCTATATCTTATCCCTTTCTATCCTGCAGGCAATCCAGTGGCCACTGTGCATTCTACCGCACAATTGCCCAGCCAACACAGGTGACATGAAGGGCGGACCCACCTCGCGCGCGTGCACGTCCTTCATCGTCATCACGAAGCAGTCGTAGTCGGTCAGCGACATGACCATGGACAGAAACTGCTTCCATTCACTCTCCCCGTCCTTGAATTTCTGCGCGATGTGGAGCACCCCACCCACAAACCATCATTTATCCATCATACCCAAATTAACGAGAAAGCCAGCGCAGACAGCTGAAACATTAATTGTTGACATAGGATGTATTTTGCCAAACGTTTGGAAGATGTGCGCCAGGGAAGCTCGAGCCTGCGTTAATCCTATCCGCATTTGACGGCTTGCTCAGGATGATGGGGGTGTACGGAAACCACATACTTGTGGAAACCATACCACAGAGAAAAGCACACCATATATATACATACTTACAAATACAATATATATGTGTCTATTATTTTCACATAGATACATACTTGTGGAAACCACACCACAGAAAAGCACACCTGGGAGCAGAAGCATCCAAACATTTAGTCAGGAATTGATAAGATCCATGAAGGCCATCCATAGATGTCGTCAGGAATTGATAAGATCCATGAAGGCCATCCACAGATGTCGTCAGGAATTGATAAGATCCATGAAGGCCATCCACAGATGTAGTCAGGAATTGATAAGATCCATGAAGGCCATCCATAGATGTAGTCAGGAATTGATAAGATCCATGAAGGCCATCCATAGATGTAGTCAGGAATTGATAAGATCCATGAAAGCCATCCAAACATTTAGTCAGGAATTGATAAGATCCATGAAGGCCATCCATAGATGTAGTCCTCTCTTCGAAGCCATGCCTGTAGTCCTTCTCCTCCCACCTGCGCCGCTGCTCCCCCCCTCCCCCCTGAGCCCCCTGGGTCCCTTCTTCTAGGATGCCATGTTGAAATTGATTGCTGATCGGTACGGGACTCGGGAAGGGCAACCCCTCGTGAATGGGTTTTAACTCCACTGTCTTAGCACATATTCGCAGCAACCATCTGCGTCTGATCCCCAACAACAAGGGTTGGCCCTCGCGCGCGGACAGGAACGACGTTACCATCACATGTAACTTGTATCATTTGTGCTCACCTTTTCACAAGTGGCCGTGAAGTGGGCGTAGTCAAAGCCCAGGCGCATGATCATCTCTGCGCAGCACAGCGGGTTCAAGGGGAAAGATAGCACAGCAGGGTGGTATGAGAACCACGTGCAGCGAGTGGAACAACATGATCGCAAGCTGCAGGAAAACACGCAAATGGAGTACATCGCGGATGTGAGAGCAACTCAGTGTGTGCAACAGACTGCAGGGACGGCCAAATTTGCTATGCGCGGTGGTGCGTCTGCGCATTCTTCAGCCACAGATACTCCTGAGCACAGACGCAGTAAAACCCACGAGCAGGGGAGCAATATTATACCTTAAACTTGATATTCCATAGCCCTCCTATGGGCTAGGTTCTATTTCAAGCCTTGTGCTCAGATAGGATATCTACTGAAAATTGAATTCCTCCACATATATAGTAGTATAGAAACACTCTGACAGCTGATATGGGCGGCCGAAGCACCGCTCAAACGTGCTTCATTGGTTCGTTGGCACCAAAAAAAAACTATGCACACGCCAAAGACGATGCACGATGTCTATTTGGTACGCAAACAGGCCCACTATACCAAATACTCATCAGTTCACCTTCGGGGCTACAGGGCGGAACCAAAACTGCCTGGGTCTATTCCTTTGCATGGCTGAGGTCACCCCTCCTCTCTCTCAAAGCCTCGAGCGCAGATTCCAACCCCCGGCTTGTCACCTCCTCACCCCCCAACCCCCACCCTCCCTGATCACTATGACTCGTTCGGCCCCCTCCCAACCTACCCTCAAGCTTCTTCTCAAACAGCTCCTGGAACTTCTTGTAGACCACGCTGTACCTGCGGGCACCCGTGGCAGAGGGAGGGCACCATGCATATATTTAGAAAAGCCAAGTCAGAAGATATGAATGCCGCAGCACCTGGGGGCGCAAGTGGCAGAAATAGGAACACACAGAAGACGAGGGCTGTGCATTTGATTGACGTGCATTTGGAAATCACAGACACCACGGCCAGTGGTTGACGAAGGGCGATCGGGGTAAGGTACCAAGAGCGGAGATGCCTCAAAAACAGGAAACATGGGCGCTGTGCCCGCTGGGGCGCATGTTTCACATGGCATGTTCCACACCACATGCCATGTTCTATTCCACATGGAATGTTCCATCTGGCATGCTCCATACCACAGCTGGGCTCTGCGAGGGCCACCCCCAGAAATGGCATGCGATATCGCAAGGCGAAGGGTATATCTACTAGGAATTACAAATGGGAATCCCTGTCGTAGATATAGCCACTCAATCAAGCTTGTGCTCACCCTCCAATTATCGTAGAAAAAAGTAAGAACGATACATTAAGGGTTCCAATGCCGCCACTCACTCCAGCTTGTTCTTATCCCCTTATATCAAGCAAATAAGAGGAACAAATGAGGATCCCCGCTGCCACTCACTCCAGCGTGTGCTCGTCGTGTCATGAAGAACGCTACCAAGAAAGATTATTCTTAATTTAAAAAAGATTAGAGTCCTCGCCGCCACTCACTCCAGCTTGTGCTCATCGTCATCGGGCGAGAAAACCCTGCAGTTTTCCTTGGCAAACGACTCGAATGAGCTCGAGAAGTCGTCGTCCAGGAAGAAGGCCTCCGAGATCTTGTTCAGCATCTCGTCATCCTTGTCCTCGCCGCCCTCACCCTGGGCCGCCGCTCCCAAGGTTGCCGCCGCCAGCTCCCTGGTCGCGCTGTCCGCTGTCGAGTTGTCCTTTTCCTTCTCAGAAGACTTGTCGCCTGAGTCCTCTTCCTTGGTGGTCACTTTGCCGGCTGGGCCAGCCTCGTTATCGGATGACGAGGACGAGCCAGTCTGTGGTCGTATCTTCTCATTATCGTCGTCGCCCTCATCTTCGTCGGATGAGCCCGATGGCAGTTTCTGTGGAGGCGGCGACTTCCTTCCCATTGTGGCTTACGGCTCGGACACTGGGGATGAACCGGGCGCAAAAGAGGGGGAGGCAGAGGTGTCATGAAGGTTCCAAGTAAAAATTAGAATTGAAGTGAACATTTCGGATGCACACTATTGCGAAATTTGCAAGTGAGAAAAAGATTATTTTATGACTCGAGGTCTAATAATTTCGAGAATATGCATATGCCTGGCTTAACGCTGTAATATGGCCGCTGTTTACGGCGCAACTACTGACCAAAAAAAAAAAATACCATTTTGATTCGCAAAACACAGCAGCGATATGAACTTGCAAAACACAACAGCAATGACGAAAATGAGTGCCAATGAACAGATTTTATAGAAAACAATTTAGCCCCCCGGTTTGGTCCGATAGTGCTCGACCACAGTATTCTTTGTATTCTTAGAGTAACTGGGAAGGAAACAAAAAAAAATAAGAATCGAATCGACAGCTGTTATAAATTCGACAATTTTATTCAACCGAAGACCTTCCTTGACTAAAGCGAATTTGCACGTGAATTTGGCTACCGTGCGAGGACGACCGCAAATCTAGTCAAGTAAATGCGGGCGTAGTGAGTGCCCGTATTGCTAATCTAGCGGGTCATCCCAGTTGCACTAGATGTATAAGCAAAGAATGGTAACCCTTAGACACATTCTCACCCTTGCAGCGCTCTTTGGGATCTTCACAAGCCTGACACGAAGCTGTTACGAGGCTTGGAATGTGGTTCTGGAGAACGCAACACCTCTTCCGAGTGGCGATTTCAAGTCTTCAACTAGAACGCTAGCATCCCCCGCTTCGGCCCTGTTGATGATATGGCAATTGGCGGCTTCCGAAACAATAACGTAATAGCAATATCTCTTTGATATCTTTTGGGGGGGTGAGTACACAATTGTTTTTCCGTAGGGTTTGCTCGTGCATGCAGCTGAGCTAATATCCGGCACCTTCATAATCATTAGCGAAGTCTACTACCTATTCCAGATTTCCAGTCATGCTGTCTGTGTAAATTACCTCATGAACCAGGCGTGTCCTCTTCTCATGATCGGCGCTGTTGTTGTTGCTGTTGTTGTGTCCCACCGCCCACGCCGCCCAAGGGCAGCAGAGAATCTATACAGTACTGTACAGTAGTGGCCGCGGGCCACTAAAGATCGGCGCTGTAAATCTTACGACTTTCCAGATAAATAGGTGTACGTTTATTCCAAATATATCCAATAGTTAATATCAAAGAGACAACCAATATAGTAAATATAGTTAATACAGTAAATAGTTAATATAGTAAATCTTACGACTTTTCCAGATAAATAGGTGTACGTTTATTCCAAATATATCCAATAGTTAATCCCTGCCGGCTAATGAGCCTAGGGTATCAAGATGTCAGTGGCTAAAACGGAGCCTTGCTAGACCACGGAAGCCGGCCACTGGACTTCTAATGGGTTGTCATTGGGCATGCCTGTGGGTAAAGCCGATCCTGTTTTTGCCCATGAGGTCATGAAAGACGGATCTCAAGTGGCCGTTGGGTTTATCCTGGTCCGCGCCATGGTCCCAGATTTTGTTTTGCTCATTTGCGACCATCCAATGGCGTCGCATG